>CM032058.1:62919320-62931720 GCA_018831715.1 Matsumurasca onukii
CGTTCCGTCCATAGATTACAGGAAAAGGTTGACAAACATCTGTGACTGTGACAGATTACGTCCACATAGCAGTATTTTTATATTCTTTCTTTGAAGCCCAAAGAGGCTTCATGAGGGGGCGTCGGTTTTAGGTGTTTGAATATAATCAAATAGAGTGACTTTATAAATTATTTATAAATTTATTGTTAGGCATAGCTTAGTTGCGTTTTACTAGTCAAAGTTAAGTATAGTACGGTTACTAATATTTCTATGCCACAGGTTCTGTGAATGTAACTTGAGGAGTTAGTTGTAACGGTTTGCTCATAGGTTGCAGGGTAAGCATGATTTTCAGCTACTTTTCAGTGAAGGAGGAACTGAGGACAGTAGATCAAAATGAGAAAGAAGATCACAAAGCAAATAGAAAGGACATAACATAGAAGAGAAGTGAAGGACATCACCAAAGCAGAAAACATAGAGAGGTAAGAACCAGAGAGAGAGAGAGACACTTGCGTCTATGTACAGCGAGGAGCCTCCGACACTCCGCGGAGACAGCTCCAACTAACTGCTCCTCCCTCACCACTGCCATTACAATATTCACGTCGTTTGTGTTAAACTGTCATGTCACTAAAATAATGATTACCTCTATATTTGGTAAATATAAACGAAATTCATAATAATATAACGAGAATTATATTAAAACGAACTAAACACAGCAACTTTAATAGTATATTTCATTATACACAACTTTACTGAGAGAATAATTATTGACTGTAATACTTACAAAAACTGTAGTACTTTAGGCTTCTATTTACATTCATACAATTATGTATTTACATATTTTACAAATAGTGGGTTTCTTGACATTATCTTCTGAACCTTGCAAGCCTAAAACAATGCCAATAATTAAATAAAGTTTAGTGCATCTAATTATATGTATAACACTTTTGAACCACAAATTTTATTATAAACCATTAATTTTATTTATTACATTAATCGATGTTTGCTGTTTCCTTTACTAAATTACTATAATACTTACATGTACTGTACTACTTTAGGCCTCTTTATATATTTTTGTACAATTTTTATTTACATCTATTTACAATAGTTTTTTATGACGATTACTCATCTTCTGAACCTGGCAAACCTAAAACAATGTTCCATGAATAAATTAAAGCTCAGTACATCTAATGATATTTAATACACTTTTAAAACCCAAATTTTATTATTTAACCATTAGGTTTGTTTATTAGGCCTACATTTATTAGTATTTGCTGTTTCTTCTACTGGATGTATTTGAAAATATATAATAATTAATTATAAACAAAATATTGTTATTTATTTAACACTGTTAATAATAAAATGGCTAAAATTTGCAATGGTTAACTGGAAGCACAGAAGTAAATACTTGATATTTGAGCATAAGGCTTAAATTTTAGTAAATAATTAATTCACAAACCTGTCCCTGATATGCCTGGTGTTGATAGTACCCAAGGCCTCTAGGGCAATTGTTTGTCTCTTCTTTAGACGGTCTTTAGACTCTTGGATTTTTTCAAGGAGAGAAACCTCCTTTGTTTTTTTCGATTTTTATTATGGGGATGGCTAGTTTTGAAGAAACAACCGGGAACGAAGCGCATTTTCGATTGCTTTAAGCTTTGCCCTGAAGGTTTTCAACGTTTCTTGCCCTAGTTTTAGGCAGTCAACTGATGTGAGTTGGTTTATCGTAGTCCTGAAGCCTTCTATCAAATCCATTTTTGTTTTTCTATTAAATCGACTTCAGCTACCCCAACCTCTTCTAAAATTGCTACTTTTTCAGCCATATTAACATCCTCTTCAATATGTAGAACTTCATCCGTATCTAATTCTTCTTCATTCTCTGCAGTTGCTGACACTGCTGTTGGTTTTAAACATTTCAATTTACAGAGCAAGTGTATGTGTTTGCACATGTTCCACTTGATGCTTGAATCAATGCATGAACACCTGTACTTATGTATGCAAGAAGCACAGTGCTTGCACGCAATGATTTGCACTTTGTATCTGCAGTATGAACTGTGTACACTTCGGTACCAGAAGATGCTGATACTTCCCAACACGACGAGTCAACTTTTTGAACAATTAGATTTTCATCCATCTCTAATGACTTCTTGTGACGTATTCGTAGATCTCTCAACTTGGATGTTATTTTTCCTCCTTTTTCTAGAGTGGTCAAACGGTCAAACAATTTGTGTTGGACCAATTCCATTAGTGCGTTGGAGACTTATCGAGTCTTTGGCATGTTTTACCTTTCAGATAGATATGTTTGATCGCGCGATGCATGCTTTCGAGGTGCATGTTAGTTTAACCCGCTACCCTATAACAATAGGCCCAGCTTTTGTAGCAGCTTCCATAGTATTTGGAAAATACTGCCCAAACTCATTAGTGCTAAAATCGTCGATTAGTGTTTCAGTTATTGAAGGTAACATAGTTAAAAGGCGCTTTCGTCCGTCTCTTCTAACAGGACTCGCAGTTTTTGTAAACGAAGCCTTTTGTTTCTTTGTCTCTTATTTTGGACAGATTATTTTGCCACGCCCTGTCTACGTGCCATGTGCAGAATAAGCGTTTTCGACAGGATTCATAATAGTCAACCATCCGTTGTAGAACGATTCGGCCATGTCTGACATGAAGACAGATGGACGAAGCTCCTACCTTGTCTTTGACAGATGCCGTCGCTATAGTCTGTGAGTCTATTCGACTGCATATAAAAGCACAAGGGAACCCTTGTCTCATGTCATCGAGGACCATTAGTGTCACAACTTCAAAGTTGTACTTGTTAAGACCATGGGTACCATCCATGCAAATACAATCACCGAACTTCTTTAGAATTTCCTCTTGGGCATTGGTCATTATTCCCAAAGCAAAGTCGTCAGTCTTGAATGTGTTGTACTCAGTGTCTATTTCTCCCTGAGGTTTGTACATTAAAACACTATTTCTATCAGACTTCCTTCTTCTCCCTCTACCCATGCGTCCACACTCACAGCATCATTAGAGTGACGCACAGTTTCATTCAAATTAAACCCTTCGATATTGTACAGGTCTTTTGGTTAGTAGGTGTACTGCTCAAGTTCTTGTTTCTTTATTGTAGAACGCACTTTCCCTAATACAGTGTCTAGGAGGATGTTTGTTGCTAACTGCGTTGCTACATCTTGTCTTTCTTCAAATGTCAAAGGCAGGTGAGCGAATTCCGTTTTGTGTCCAATGTGTGTGGAACAGTACTCGACGTTTTTTCCGTCAGTGAAAAATTTCACCTTGAGCCCAAGGGCAGAAGCCATTTAATTTCCTGGATCCTTGTATTTTATTTTTTTCCTGGTTTCACCAACCCCTGTAAACTCCTGACCTGTTGCAGACATACTTCTTCTTTTGCTAGGACCATTGTGGTTTCTTACGTCAGAATTACGAATAATAAAACAGGTTTTGATTTTTTCAGTTTCAGTTTTCCATTTGTTGAAATTTTCTTCATTGTCGAAATGCAAGGTTTCTGTTTTATCGCAATGTCATGAGAACTCGAGCAGTGATTCACAAAACTTTCACGGGTGTTGAAAACAACCAGGCATATTGAGCAACCGTATGTGCCTTGAGTATTTTTCCCGGGTGCTTTTTTGTGCAAGTTCTTTACATGCCTGTTTAGATTAAACTTTTGGAAACTGTTTATCACAAGTACATCTAAACGGCGGAGGCATTATTTTGAAACTACTGTATTCAAAAAATAATGTAAAAATACTTTAGACCTAGTATCTACACGTAGGCCGACATAATATTGAGGGTCGGTGGAACACATTGCCACAATGCTTCATGTCCTTCAGCAGTGTGAACGTAAAAACCATAAACATCGTCGCCTAAATTGCTTTATGTTTATTATTTAAATTTTATTTAAAGATAGTTTGTTTAGTTCTAATTTAAAGGTCAGTTGAATTATTGTTTTGTTCGATATGGTAATTTTGTTGATCACATTTCAACAAATCAAATAAATTGCATTGCATATTTAGACCTACTAAATGAATAAAAAAAAATATATGTTTAAATTTAAAAACTAGAAAATCAAAATTTTTCAATGTTTTCCTGATTAATTTAAAACAAAATGTTTGTTATGGTTTGTGTAGAGTTCAATAAAACTAATTTACAATAAAATATCGAACACATTTCGTCTTAATATTCTCAACATATCAAGAAATTCTCAAATATAAAATGATTTCAAATATACATGTCTCCTCCAATTCAATCAAAATGGTGAATAATACGTTTTTTCATTGATAACCTTGCGGATAGGAACATTGAATAAAGATGATCTCCTGTGGACGTCAGATTCCACCGGCCCTCAATATGACCTATGTATCTACATAATCCTAAAACCACAATCCCCGAGAACACTTTCATGTTCAACAACAGTTCTAATACATCTAATTTAAATATACACAATTCATAACAACAGCTATTGCTAGAAGGTTATAGGTGAGAGCATGCACGTGAGGAAAGCACAATTACTGTTAATATTAACTTGTTTAGTCAAAGTTAAACCAAAAGCAAATACTACGTATATTGTCTGGTATACTATACGAATAGTCCAATTATTGATAGAACTTATTAAACACACTCTCTTTAGCACTCGACAAAACACAATAACTCACAAGTCAAGTGACAGCAGACGATAAATTGGGCGCGAAACAAAACAACATGTGAGGTGATGGAGCAGTTAGTTGCAGCAATCTCCGCTTGGTGTTACTGTCGGAGGCTCCTCGCTGTACGCATAGACGCAAGTGAGAGAGACAGACACAGAATGGCTTTCCACAGAAGCTAGACGTGCTCGATAATGAATGCTTTTATGTTGTGAGGTGTGATGTGGTAATTCACGTTAATTTGGGTTCCATATTATGTTACATACCGACGCTCGCGAGTTATCCATTGTTATGTTCATGATATCTAAATACTTTAGGATGTTCAATGTTACTAGTGTTTCTAGGTTTTGTTGACAACCAAACTTGGTTTAGTTTGTTTACGACCCTTACGGTTTCAGAAAACGAATTAATATGTTTTGAATTAAACTTTGTAACCGCTGTACACTTTAGCTTGAGTTTTGTTATTCACATTGCTCAGCTAGAGGCAATATAGGTATTAATTAAGTCTTTTGCACGTGTTTCAGGTCTCAGTGAATTCAAGTTCAATATTGATTTTCAGTATTAGTAGCCTAGGCTCTAGAAGTTATGTGATAAACTATACGACTCATGAGTGAAGTTCGTGTTTTGTGTTTATGTTTATACTGTGTGTTTAATATTTTCTTATTAATTTATTCAAATTTCAATCATGGAAGTTAATGCTGAAAGAGAGTGCAGTGGGAGGGATATTCTCTCAAATCATTCATGATATGAAGGTAAGACATTTTTATTTATTTATATTTAATTCTCAAGCATCCAGGTAATTTGAAGGACTTGGTGAGGGATATGTTTTTAATGTGCTTGTTAAGGACGTCATATCACTATGGATACTCTCATGATGTTTCGATCATGATGAATAAATGCTTGACAATTCACGCTGACAAGGCAAAATATATATTTTTTGCTATGAGGCAGTAACAGTGGAATACAAAGATAAAGTAAAGTGCAATGTAACATTCAGGTATCTGAGTGCTTGCGCTTTGGGAGTGTAGATTTGTTTCATTATATCACATTATTTCTGATATTATGCCTATGGCATCGGGGTCAATGGAGTAATGTAGAAAATAATCACTAATAAGAATGAGGCTCTGATAGGACTATTGCCAAGAACGGATTAAGTTAAATTAAGCACAAAAAACAATTGTCGGAGAATTATAATGGAGACCCCCAAATAACCTCTTCTAGCATTCCGCAACTTCATACGGTAATTTATTGTAACTTATTATAGGCCTACATCCAGATCCAGTAGGCATGAATGGGGAAAGAACCGGGTGAAGCCTACCATGGAAAATAAATAAATTAATTAATTTGTTATTGAATGCTTTTCAACAGCAGATATGCCAATTTAACAGAGTTTACATGTTGTATGCTTGAAGACAGCACTCAGACAACTTTAACTGAACTTTTACTTTACATCAATAAATTTCTTAACTACAATAAACATTGGTAAATGGTTTACCATGGCTACCGATGTACTTTTGTTGTTCAGTGCAGTGACAAGAGAAAGAGTTAGGGCTCTCAAAAGCTATCTACCCATCATCATGATGTGATGGATTAATTTAAAGGCAAATTATTCAATTAAAATCCTCAAACTAGGTTTTACACAAGTTCAGGCGTTTTGATCTTTGGTACTACTG
This sequence comes from Matsumurasca onukii, assembly GCA_018831715.1. NCBI lineage: Eukaryota > Metazoa > Arthropoda > Insecta > Hemiptera > Cicadellidae > Matsumurasca > Matsumurasca onukii. The sequence continues at coordinate 62,925,619 of CM032058.1, forward strand.
GTATTATTTACACTTCTGTATATCCCAAACCATCTAGCTTTTTGCATTATTCTCCGTTTGAAAACTTATCAAAATACTTTTATGAGTATTTTTTGGTAACAAACTTAACAAGCCATTCAGGTTGTCGGCTGTTTTCAGATTTTAATCAAATTTCTCCTCAAACAGAGCAAGAACTGCCGATTGTTGCGACGCCAAATCATGAATTCAACCTTTTGTCGATACAAGACCCACAAAGGTTTTCTCAATTCAACAAAATTGTTTTGTTTCATTTTTATATTGGGGCCTCACCATTTGTAGGAACTATTTTCAAAATCAAGTGGTGTATATTTATACCTAAAGATCCTAATTTTGTAGCTGAGGTTACGAGTAGATTATATATTTTGCTTTGTTTGTTTGGCATCGTCAGCACTCTTCTGGCTTCAATTTTACCAGTCACCGTACATAGTAATAAGTTAACACAGAATACACTTAGTTCAAGACATTGTCCAAACAGCGGCCTGTGAATGACAAAAACCTTTCCGTGTGTAAATAGTGATTTCTAATTATAGATCTTAATTTGTATAAACGATAAATAGCTAATTTATTACTAAACAAATATGAAGACTAAAAAAATTTGGACCAAACCGGGACTTAAACCGGTCATTTGACATAGTATTTAAATTCTGTTTGTAATATTTCCAGCTTGTTGATTTAAAGTCACTATTTGACAGTCACGGTTTTGAATAAACATTCAGATTTAAGTACTTCTCTAAATTTGAAGGCATAAATAGTTGGGTCCGATGGTGTAGTGGTGAGCATAACCGCCCGGCAAGTGAGAAAGCCAAGTTCAAGTCCTGGTTCGGTCTAAACTTTTTTTGTCCTCAAATTTCTTTAGTAGGCCTAATAAATTGTGATTTTTGTATAGATAGGCCGGGTGTGTACAGTAATTGTTAAAATTGAAGAAATAAGAGTGCCAATGATGCCACACAAGTTTAACAAAATACATATACAGGGTGATTCTAAAATAGGGCGCCAAATTTCAGGAGTGGGTTCCTTATGCAAAAACAATGAAAAAGATTCCTGTAAACATGGGTCCTAAAATTCTTCGTTACTCCAATAGCCGCCATTTTGTATTTTTTACTTTAAAATTTATATCTCCAGAACGGTTTGACCGATTGCATTCAAACTTGGTATGCTGTTTATGAGCCACAAGGTCAATTTAAGAAAAAATAATTATTTCATAAAACTTTATAGAAACAAAATGGCGGCTGTTTACATTTCTCAAATTAAAATACCATAAAATGGCGATAATGCAAAAAAAAATAAAAATATAAAAAAATTGTATTTGTAATTTTACACCAAGGTACAAACTCATTTTTCCGAATTTTACATTAATACTTCCACTTTTTGCGTCCTTTTACAACTGGTACATTACCACAATCTTTGATGTTCACCTCTTAGGTGTACAAGTCGCACCTATCAAACAGGTGAATAATATTTACAGTCAGCTGATCCAAAAGTGAGAACTATTGCCGCATTAGGTTTACAAACAGCTGTTTTCAGTTTTAATTGTTAACCAGCTGATAGCTAAAATTAAAGTTAATATTTATTAACCCATAAATTGTTTTACGCTTAATCTTGATTGATTTTACGTCATTGTGACTTTTGGTAAAATGATTCAGTATGTACCGTGAAGAACAAGCCGGTATGATATTTATGTATGGGCTAATTCAATGGAGTTGGCCAAGAGGCAGCGATTGTATTTGGCCGACTTTTCCACAGACAAAACCAAACCATCATACTTTTGCTTCCTCTGTTCGAAAGCTTTGTGAGACTGGGAATCTGCAAGTTAAAACAGAAAACCAAGGAAGACCACGATACGTGAGAATAATTGATCTGGAGGAAAATATTCTAAATCGTATAATAACCCATTTTAACAAAAAGTCACAGTAACGTAAAATCAATCAAGAAAGCGCCAAACAATTTATGGATTAATAAATATTAACTTTACTTTTAGCTATCAGCTGGTTAGTAATTAAAATTGAAAACAGCTGTTTTTAAACCTAATGCGGTGATAGTTCTCATTATTTTGGATCAGCTGACTGTAATATTATTCACCTGTTTGACAGGGTGCCGACTTGCGTCAACCCGTTAGGATCAAAGATGTGTCCGTCCAGTTGTTAAAAGGACCAAAAGTGAAAGTTTTAATGTAAACTCGAAAAAGAGTTTGTACCTTTATGTAAAATTAAAAATACAACTTTTATACCTGACTATAATTTTTTTGTATCATGCTACCATTTTGCATTGTATTTAATTTGAAAATTTTAACAGCTGCCATTTTGTTTCTGTAAACTTTTATGAAGAAGTTATATGTTTTTTATTGACCTTGTGACATAAACACCATACCTAAGCTTGTATGTAATCGTCAAACCATTCTGAGATATAAATTTTAAGCAATAATAATAAAATGGTGGCTACAGGAGTAATGAAGAATTTTAGACCCATGTTTACAGGAACTTTTCATTGTTTTTGCATAAGGAACCCAATCTCTAAAAAATTTACCTACATTTAGAATCAATCTGTATATGTATTTTGTCAAACTTTGTGAATTGTTCATCATTTGTAAAATGAAGTCCAAAGCATTGAAAAGCCACATAACAAATGTTGTACAATATTAAGCATCAATTTGAGGCTAAAGTAAGGCAGTCAGCGAAGCCATCAGATTATGGTCCTAAACTTTACCAATTTAAATCAAATTAGAGGTCAGGCACATTATTAAATAATCAATAATATTATTTTAATGTTAAATAATCAAAATATTATTTTAAATATTATAAAAGAATTATACAGCCCATTGGTTTAGTTTTTAAAAAAAACCGTCAAGAAAATGTTACTACAAAATCCACTGTACAGTGTTAAAGAGTTTTTGAGTTGGACTTGAGAAGTGTGTAGCTTTAATAGCTAACATAGATTAAGAAAGGGCTACACTTACTAATGACAATGCCTGTAACATACTTAATTCTTCTAGTTAAAGTTTGTATTTATTATTTATTGACGTGGTCTATTACATGTATTATGTTCAATGACAATAAAATCTTGAATCTTGAAAAGCCTTTTTGTTCTGTCAAAATGACATCACTTTTTAATTAAATTGAAATAGCATTTTGCTTAAAATATTAAATTATGTTTAATCAGTTTAAATTATTTGAAACAGAGTGCGGCTCAACCACAGAGCAGATATAAAATCTCTATTAATCCTCTCTCTCTAATAATCCTCCTTGGGCTCAACTGGGAGTACAGATTGTACTCTAGAAGTGATTTTTTTGTTTGTTTTTTTTTTTGCTCTCCCTGGCCACATTACTTGGAAGAGTGAACAGTGTAATTCCAGAGTGATTTGCCTTGTAATATGTTAGTTGTAACTTATTGTTTGAATAAATAAATATTTCTTATTTTTTCTCATTTTTTATACTAATGGATTTGTATTGGTATTTTCTAGTTTAACCCATACCAATCCAGATATTATATTATAATCCAGATTATTATTATTTGGTAGGGCAGGTTCAGGGGAGCGGTTTTCCAGTGTGCCGTGCCCATATGGCAATTCTAGGCTGTAATGGGTTATTGTTTTTCTCTGTGGTTTGGTTACGTATTTTAAAATTATTATTTCAGTAATTTAAGGTTTTAACAGTTGTCTCTGTTGTGTCGATTTACATTTGTTTCTCTCTAGTATAGTGTTTCACTATAGTTTTCTTTGTTGTTTCGTGCTTTGTTATTTTTATCTATGGTTTTAGTGTGTTTTATGGTTTTCGGGTTAATGTTTTTATAAAGGGCTTTTCTGCGATTTTTGTTTTCCTTCGTGGTTTTGTTTTACAGTACAGTAATTGTGTTCTCCCAGGTGTATTGTTCAAACTGTTCTTCTGTAGTATCGTGTTGCTCCTTGTTTTCGCTGCAAGCGGTTGTCATCACGTTGTGTTGATGAACCGCGGCGGAAACGTAGTGTCAGTACTCAGTTTCCGGGCGGAAGTGGAGCCCGCAATGGTATCAGCTGATTAGTGGAGCGTGTCCACAGCTACAGGTGTGATCCTGTCATTGTACTGCGTATGCTTGTTGTAACGTACTGCTGGAATATGCAAGACAAGGCATGTACTACTAAGCGACATGCAGGGTGGTCTTGGTGTTGATATATGTTACCAGGTCTCGGGTACTTGTGCTTATGGGCAATCCTGCAGCTATGCCCGACCCAGATACTGATACAGGCATATTATAGATGGAAAAACTTTAACCTCTCTTTTCCTACGGTTTAACGTTGTGTGAGGCAGCCCAAAAGAATGGATTCGAATCACTGCCTCCTTGAGCATGGAGAAGAACAACATAATTATAAAACATTCAAAAGCCAATTTTTCGATATTATTTATTCGGTGAATCAGGTAGACCGAACAATTGGAAAACCGTGATTGAAAGAGTCGTACAGATCAGCATTTAAAAGTTTAAAACTGCTGACACAACCTTGTCTCTATTTCTTTGTTAAAAATATGACTTTTTCAATGGAAAATGTGAGTTCGTTAAAGGGTGAGGCACACTTTTACGATACCTACTAGTACCAGGAAGAACTACCAAACTGGGGACACATAATAGTAGTTTATCGCGTTTCTCAGACAGGAATCTAAAAACCCTAAGTTACAAGTAAATTGACGAATTTAATTCCTGTCTGGGATAGCAAACGTTTTTATTTAATCAATATACTTCCAAATTGATTGTTTAAAGCGCCTAGATCCCGATGCCACAGCTATTTTTTCCTCTTAGAAAGTCTTGATCGTGGAAGATTTTCTCAGTTAGAACAAGTTTATGTGACACGATTGGGAAACCGCGTGAACAGACATACGGCTGTTAGGTCGGTTGGGTCCTTTAAGTGTGTGTTGATCCATAGACAACTTTCTATAAGTTAGCTGTCAGAAGTATGTTTATTGACCGCAGTAGATAATTTTAGTCGTTGAATCTTTGTGAGACTCTCAGATACCAAGAGGTTTTCAAAAATCAACCATAGCATAATATAGTCTATCTAATTAAATTTACCACACTTTGAGGTTTTCTGTAGTCATCGATCAGGTTATTTAGCTCTCAAGAAAAGAGCTTTTACACACATCCAGTGGGATACAGCCAGTGGTTGTGATCTCAATTTGCCAAATCCATCACTCTGCAATGAGGTGCTCGGAGATGAATTTGGTGATTGAACTAACGTTTCTTCATAACTGTCTGTAGAGAGTTTCTTTAGTCTGTGACGTGAGAGTAGTCAGTACACTGAGTGACCTCATGGATTGGCACTGGTACAGCAGCAACTGATTGTAGGCTACTAACCTGGACAAGAGAGTAGAGCCAAGTGGTGTCGTGCCAACCCCAGCAGTCTAGTAAATACATTTCGTCTCCATATGTGCGAGTTCGTATATCATAGTATTCCATAATATGATTATGAAGCAGAAAAACACCCAAAGCGTAAAGTATGGGTGTTTTCAAGCTTCTTTCACCATATTTCCCTATACTTCCCCAAAATCATTAACATGTATTCCAATATTATGGCTGTCCTGGTAACTTTGAACTCAGTTTGATAAACTCTTCAATGAATTATCTCGTATGAGATGTGTGATCCAATCTGATCGAATGATAAAAAGTCTGAAACAAAGAAGAAAAATGTGCTCTTTTGTCGCGCGAATTCAAAGTACGCCAAGTGAAACTCAAACATTGAGCTAGCTAAATGCAATCCGCATTTTTGTTTAACTCTTTTCTTTTCACAAATAAAAAGAAATTATGGTATCAGGGAATTTCCATAGGAAATGGAGGTATTCATGTCCATCCAAGTTTAAAGAAATGCCGTAGAACAAAAACTGTGTCCTGTTTTCCGCCATCATTTCACATAACTATATGTTATTGCACAATTTCTGAATTGGATTCTGCAGTGGCTGTGGACCGAATTCTGTCCTATAAGAACAATGTAAAACATGCATTTTCGGGACACCTTCTGTGACCTTTTCTGGCCGGCCGGTTGCTCAGGGAGGAGGGGTGGTCGAGCTCAACACAATCTCAATGAACAATAATATTTAATCACTATGCTCAATGACAAGCCCAAAG
>CM032058.1:62931820-62956557 GCA_018831715.1 Matsumurasca onukii
CGAAAATTCAGGAAACCCAACTGTGGTAGATTTGACCATCAATATTTAAAACACTGTACAACTTATAAAACTGTGATATCAGCGTTATCTTATGTCTCCCCAAAGGCCTTCCACATCTTAATACGGCTGTGTCATTGCATTTTGTCAATTAGGCAAATTCATGGAGTTACCACTGAAGAAATGATGATCGCAGTGAGATCGACGATGGAAATGAGCTCCGTTCACTTTAACGCTTTTAACTGTGTGCAAGTTCCAAGGTAGTTTTAGTCTAACCAATAAAGTTGTGCCAAGCGTTCGTTCCGTAGGAAAATAAATAAATATTTCATTGAATTGACATGCTTACAAAGCATGTATTTCAATCGTCCATTTTATCTAAAATTCATCCACGTCTAGATCCTTTCAAATACACATAACACATTCGTACTATTCCTTCATTCGAATTTTCCCAGTCTTTCCCTTGTCACAGCTTGTTCCCCAGTCTCCATTTGTGTACCAAAACTTGTTTGAACCGTAAAATGCTTCTGCGGCCAAAACTGATTTTAGACGAGCTTTGAAAGCCTGTTAATGACTAATATTATTTTCTCCAAAGTCTGTCTACAAATTAATTGTATTTGTTTAAACTTTTAAACCATATGTTATATTATTACGATTTGTTGACATTGTACACATAAGTTTTGTTGTCATTAAAAGTTGATATAATTTAGACTGACCGTCTGAATTGTTATTGAACTAATAATTCACAAATATTGGTGCCGAAACCCCTTTAAATGTCTACCAGAAGATCCTCTAGAGTTAAAAAAACTACCTGTCAGGTATACCCCAACTCAAGAAAATCAAAGTAATACAAATTATGATGAGGACATAAACAATGATACAGATGGGAAAAATGGATGACAAGGAAAATAGGACAAATGTCTCTGCTCAAACCACATCTTCAAGAAGAAGTCGACGTAGTCAATTACAAATTGAATTGGAAAAATTGGAAGCTGCCAGACTGGAAAAATGGACTTAAAAAATCGAACGTCAGAGGAAGATTGACGATATGGAACTGAGATGGACCAGAAAGGAACAGAGATCGTCAGGAGGAAGGAAGGAGATGGAACGTCAGAAATCAGATGTCGGCTCGTGAGCTGCAGCGCGAAAACTGCTCAAAAGAAAAGAGCTGAGTTGAAATCTGCATCTGTCAGTAGTAGAAATGACTCAGTCTCTGAGTAGGCTCTAGTTTAGGTTTAAATGATAACTTTGAAGAACCTGTTAACAAGGTTGAAAATTGGCTCTGTGACAAACAACAGTTGTCTAATGTTGTTCAATTGTCTCCGTCTGCCATTGTGTCATCAGCCGTTGAAAAGTTAGCAGATTCTTTTAGACAAGCGATTCATTTAGACAAGTCTAACGTCAACATCTTCCTCCCTTTGGTGGGAAGCCTGAAGAATGGCCTATCTTCTACTCGGCGTATGAAAAGACAAAAAATTCCTTTAGTGAGGATGACAACCTTATTAGACTTAGGAATTGCCTTGAAGGAGAAGCATTTAAGACGGTGAAACCTTTGTTTATCTCGGGTAAAAACCTAAATGCTGTCTTGAAAACATTACAATTGCGGTTTGGTAGGCCTGAATTAATATTAGAGTCAATGCAAAAGAAAACCAAAATGTTACCTCCCGTCAAAGAGGAAGACATAAATAGCCTGATAGAGTTTTCTACTAATGTCTTAAACTTTACTACTACAGCAGAATCCTTGAAATGACAAACTACATGACTAATCCCCAACTCTTGACGGAGTTGCTGGATAAGTTACCGTACAGTTTAAAGTACAGCTGGGCTCAGCATGTGAGCACATTGTCCCTTACTAAACCTGACCTAAAAGACCTTTCCGATTGGTTGGAAAACCAATGCTCGATAATGAGCATATACTTCCGTCCCCAGTCCGAAACCAGTGCTCGTAAGAAAAATGACCCAAAACTTGTTTTGACTAGTTCCACAAATGAAAGCAAATGGTGTTGTATGTTTTGTGATGAAAAGCACGAGAGTGCGCAATGTAAGATTTTCAGGAAAGCTGGTGTCTCGGAGAGATGGAAGATGGTTGCAGAGAAGTTGTGTTTCTTTTGCCTTCGGAAACACGCAATAAAGTTTTGTAAAGTAAAGAAAGTGTGTGGTATAAATGATTGTAAGTTATTTCATAGCCGTTTTCTTCACTCAGACAAATCAGAAAAGCCTTCTCTCTGGCACAGGAGTTGAACCTTCTACTGAAAATCTAAAGAAGTTAACAATAAACATACCGAACAAACTGTCACCAAAGTGTCCTGCTCAGAGTATGTCCCGTCACTCTATATGGACCAAAATGTCAAATCGATACATTTGCTCTCTTAGATGATGGCTCGACTGTCCCCTACTTGACTCGACCACAGCTGATAAACTAGAGTCGAAGGAAAGACAACACCCAACAACCTGCTGGTCAAACTCGACATGTCATTACGACTCATCGTCACGCAAAGTTAGTCTGCAAATTAAAGGACTTTATGAAGATGAAGTATACGATCTAGAAAATGTTCGTACTCAGTCGTCATTGGACTTGCCATTACAACACATCGATACAGTGAAACTAAGAGAGAAATGGTCTCACTTGAACTCGATAACTCAACCTCTTCCAGTAGTTCACTCCAAACCCACCATATTGATAGGCCAAGACAACATCAACCTCATTCTAACCAGAAAGGTTATCGAAGGACCGGCAAATTCACCAGTTCTTTCATGGAGTTATCTGGGCTGGACTATGCACGGAAAATGTGCGAAATTTGATGACCGTGTCGATGAAAACTTCACTTTGACAACTTTTGAATACGACAAACTACACAACTTAGTGAAAGAGTCGTTCCAAACTGATGACTACGGTACAATACCCTAATGAAATTGAAACAAATTCAAACGAAGTAAAACGAGCTGTAAATATATTAGAACAGACCACAAAGAAAGTGGGTGATCACTATGAAACCGGTTTGCTATGGAAATCAGATAACGTAAAGTATCCTTCAAGCTACGAAAATGCCGTGAAAAGGCTGAAAACAATAGAAAATAAAATGGAAAAAGACCGGAACTTTCATCAAAAATATACTGCAAAAATTGAAGACTACCTTGAGAGGGTATGTTCGAAAACTAACTGAAAAGAGGCTGAAGTAGTCACCGACCATACTTACTACTTACCTCATTTTGGCCACAATAAACCTGACAAACTAAGACTTGTATGATGCGGAGAGTCAAGTGGCGTATCATTTAATGATGCTTTGCTAAGTGGACCAGACTATTTAAATCCACTACCATCAGTCCTTCTGAAGTTTCGTTCATGGTTGGGGACATCAAAGAGATGTTTCACCAAGTAAAGATCAGAGACGAAGGCGCAAAGATTCCTGTGGAAATGTAAAACAAAACCTGATGTATATCTAATGAAAGCTATGACATTCGGTGCCACATGTTCGCCAAGCACTGTATGTAGTAAACCATAATGCTAAACAATTTGAGACAATTTACCCTGAGGCAAGCAAATCGATCTTAACAAAAGAGTACATGGATGACCTTCTAGACTCAACAGATACCGAAGAAGAAGCCCGTCGTCGAATAAACAGAAATTCACAAATCCGGTTGGATTCCAAATTTGTAACTGGCTCTCAAACTCAAAAGAAGTTTTAAAGAGGTACCCGAAAACCTTAAAGCCAACTCAACTAAACAATTAAAGTGACACACAGTTGCCTACAGAAAGAGTGCTGGGTTTGTGGTGGAATGCCGAATCAGACAACTTTGATTTTCATCACAGCACTGAGCGAATTACTTTTTCTGAAATTATATATCCTACAAAAAGGGAAATCCTGAGAGCAGCTATGTCAATTTTTGACCCTTTAGGTTTTGTCTGTCCGACGACTATAAAAGGACGTCTTCTTGTTCAAGATGTTTGGAGGATCAAAGTATCATGGGATGAAGTACTACCCCAAGATCTCTGTGACAAATGGCAAACATGGCTTGAAGAAGTCAAGAACCTTCGAGACTTCAAGATTCCACGCTGCTACTTTGAACAAACAAACCCTAACCAAAACTACAGTCTCCACATTTTCGTAGACGCAAGCCAAGAAGCCTTTTCTGCTGTTATTTATCTTGTCCAGAAAATACACGACTCATTCAGAACAATGCTAGTGACAGCCCGGGCAAAAGTTGCTCCTCTCAAACCAACTACCATTCCCCGACTGGAACTTCAGGCAGCCGTCCTGGGAAGCAGACTAGCTCAAACTGTACATAACGACATTGGAATCCCTATTGCTCAACGAACATTTTGGTCTGACTCAGTCATTGTCCTGCATTGGCTTAAATCAGAACCCAAAGTCTACAAACAATTTGTATCAAACAGAATAGGTGAGATACAAACACTGTCCAAGCCTGAAGAATGGAAGTGGGTTCCAACCAAACAGAACCCAGCGGATGCAGCTACACGATCAAACACAAAATTCAACCTTTCTTCATATCATGACTGGATTTATGGACCCAGCTTTCTGTCTAGTGCCCCGGACTACTGGCCAGAGCAACCACCTACACTTCAATCAAAAGAAGATCCAGAAATGAAGCAACACTTTGTTGGTGTTCATGAAGACACACAATCACAACTGATTGACATACAAAAGTTTTCCTCCTGGGAGAAAGCAACTCGAACTACAGCGTGGGTCTTAAGATACGTCGAAAAATTGCAACGTCGATACAAAACAGACGTCAAACACAAACTTCAAGTTCAAACAACAAACTACATTGCAGAGCTTCAGCCCGAAGAACTGAAAAAGCCGAAAACCTTCTGTTAATAGCCTCACAAAGGAAACCAGTGAAGAGAAGCCTTTGTCTAACAAAAGACAACACAAAGTCAAGTCGTATTAATTTACTTTCACCTTTTCTAGATGGAAATAACATCATGCGAATGTCGTCAAGAACTGTTAACTCCCCAGAACTACAAGGAGATCAGAAAAATCCAATCATATTGGATAGTAAAAGCCATGCAGCAAGACTTATAGCAAAATATCACCACGAAGAATGCTTTCATCAAGGACTAGAAACAGTAATATGCAAGATCAGGGAGCGTTTTGGATTGTCAACCTACGTTCACTGGTAAAGAAAATTAAGCGTGAATGCATGAGATGCAAAATAGAAAATGCAAAGCCGATACCTCCCAGATGGCACCCCTGCCAGAATGCAGAGTGACTAAAGTCAGCCACCCATTCTTCTACACTGGTGTAGACTATTTTGGACCCATCGAGGTGTCGGAAGAAGACATGAGAAGCGCTATGGAGTGTTATTCACTTGTTTATCGACCAGAGCAGTTCATCTGGAAGTCGCCCATTCTCTAGACGCACAAAGTTGTATCATGGCAATACAACGGTTTATTAGCCGCAGATCCTGCCCTACTGAAATGTTTTCCGACAATGGTACAAATTTTGTAGCAAGCGACAAAGAACTTCGTAACTCAGTTATGAACCTTAACCATACTCAAATTCAGAGAGCCACATCCAGACAAGGTATTAAATGGAACTTTAACCCCTAAAGCCCCTCACATGGGAGGATGTTGGGAACGACTCATCAGATCAGTCAAAACAGCCCTGAAGTTTGTCATGCGATCACAATACCCTAAAGACGAGGAGCTGAGGACCTTTCTAACTAGAGTGGAATACATAATTAACTGCCGTCCCTAACTCATGTGTCTGTAGACCCTCTGATCCTGAACCACTTACCCCAAACCATTTCTTTTGAAGGGTTTAAAATAACACTAAACGATGACAAACTAAGCAAGAAGCAGTTAACAAAAATCAGAAGTCTTCTGGACAATTTTTGGAAAAGATGGATCCGGAGTACCTTCCTGCTTAACGAGACGGCGTGGCAAGTCACCTACACCACCTAACATCGGAGATTTGGCAATCATCGTCGAAGAAGACAATCCAAGAAACAGCTGGCCTCTTGGACGTATCTCCGCAGTCTACCCTGGCCGAGACAATCAAATAAGAGTAGTTGATATCCAGACTACATCAGGAACCTTCCGTCGTCCACTAACGAAAGTTGCTGTGTTACCTGAGGAGGAAAGATGTTAATGACTATTATTTTCTCCAAAGTCTGTCTACAAATTAATTGTATTTGTTTAAACTTTCAAACCATATGTTATATTATTACGATTTGTTGACATTGTACATAAGTTTTGTTGTCATTAAAAGTTGATATAATTTTAGACTGACCGTCTGAATTGTTATTGAACTAATAATTCACAAATAAAGCCTTTTGGCTCTGAGGCACTCTTGATTGAATTTGGAAGTCTGTTGGCAAACGTAACTCCTGCCTGTGTGAGAGAAATACGTTCATGAACCATCGTTCAGTGTCTCCCAGTTCTATAGTTGTACTGAGAACAACCATTCTTCACAAATGGATATGAACTAACAGGATCGAGCAAATAGGTTGGAAAGGTTATCGTGGGAAAGGAAGTGGAGTTTGGACCGTCTTGATCGTAATTATTTCTACGTGTCGCAAACATAAAACCGCGTGAGAGGCCAAAATCTACCAGCTGTGTAGGCGTACAATTATACAACTTTTTTAGGGAAAATACAACTTTTAGGTTAGCGTTGTGGAGGTTTCAAATTATAAGGCTGTATTACTTTAACCTGAATTACTTTGCAAAGAGTCAAAACCATATTAAAAGACAGAAAACTGCTGCGCTTTTCTTCAAGGTGCTTTGCTCGAACCCCTAATGGCCGTCTTGTGGTTTATGTTCAATTTTTACTCTCTTATATCCTAACCAAATTGTTTTCAATTTCTTATGCAGTTCACGAAGGAAAAGTACTTGAGTACTGTGCAGTCAATATGTCCTGAAGAGAGGATCTTCTTCATCCTGAGAACCGTTCCTGCTAGTTTTTGTCGTGACTCCTGCGTTTAATGACTTGGTGCTCGACTTGGTTTAATTAAAATTATCGTTAATCGCGCGTTTCCTGTTCAATTAAGGTGATTATATTGACTGATTTGTGGCCAGTGGCTTCGAACCGGTTTTATTTATCCTGTTTGAAATAAGGTTTGTCACTTGTTTTTGGGTTTACGGCTGTCCGCCTGTTTTGTTTGGAAGTAACGCTTACAGTATGAAAGCTCTCCTATCGCATAATTATACGAGCTCGTACTTCGCTTTGATTTGAGACAACGACCACTCCTAACTTCCACCGCTGGTATCACTGAAGAATATAGCACACTGTTGACATTAACGCCTAATGGTGTCTATTCTGACGTCGGCGGTCCCTTGAATGTGCTGCAAGGCCCCTCCACCTATTGTATGCAAAGTGGCAAGCACCGCAGAGGATTCAAACTGTGTTCATAACACCGTGCATAAGCCGACACGCAGCTATGCGCTCACGTGATTTGTCGGAATATTGATCACTAAATGTGATCAATACAGGTACATGTGGTAGGAGGTAGCTTTTCTACTTGATGCGCTCCTTAAAAATAAATAAATTATTTGTATTCAAATTATACCAATATACCACATTTTGATCAAAGCCGCTCCCCTCTTATAGATAGTTCCGAATTTATTGCCTGTATTCGGACTTAAATACTGAGCCAAACAGCGATTAAAGAGCACGTAAACAACGTCATGAAATTCATTAAATCATTCAATGGCCACGTCATAATTATACATTTTAAGTAATAAGTATTTACATCATATTTACATCATACATTAACATCATATATACATTATAAGTATTTTCCATTACTAATTGCGTGCTTCTTTTCGACGGACGTACTTAAAATGAACGGTTCCCTCTAATGGCCTCTGGAATTGGTATTCTTCTAACCCTTTCCTTTTTTGCGCTTTATCGTTTATTTTAGAACTAATTGCACTGTATTTTAATAACTAAGAGAGGACCTGGGGTGTCAATTTACAGTATGTTGCAGTAATTTCAATCGTGGTTGATATTGCCGAATACCCGACATTGGTTAGAAAACATAAACCCAGGATCGACGGGTGCTTCACATGAATGGTTGATGCGATTAGGCTATACACAAAACACAACGATGCTTTTGTTCGCGGCGATATGGTTCTGTAGTTCCAGCTCAGTTCTCCATTTGTGTTATTTTATCTGATGTGCTCCTATAATTAACATTGGCCCGATCGCTCGGTTATTCGCCAGGACTATGGTGTGCGCATGTTATAATTTGGTTTAATTTAGGGTTTAACTATTTAGATACTATGAGTACAACGTAGATAACATTTAAAACTCGTATTATTTTACCCGGCTAAGATTATAAACTGCGTAGTTTTTGTACGTTTCTGTTTTTGATCATTGTTCAAAGACAGTATGATTTGTACTTGTAACCTATCAATCATAACTACTTGTATGATTTGTCCACAAACAGCTGAGTCAGCTGTTCAATTTAATACAGCGCAGATTCATTAACCCTTTTGCTGGAGACTATAGGATCTTATTACCAAATTGTAAAAGATATTGCAATGTTTTAAATTGGCCGCGCGTGCTGCTCTGTTTAGTAAAAATGTTACTAAAAGTAATTTTTATTTTAGTTTAATATTTGCATAACCACCTTCAAAACACGTCGTTGGTATCAGGAAAACGCGCGATGAGCATTGAAGGCAGTGGCGTTATTTAACTGCCGACGAACGTCCTTTAAAGCGTCACAAAACTTAAAAGGAAGAGAGGGATTAAGAGTTTGAGACGAACCCTCTGAAGATGTTTCCAAATTGCTAGATGTGCTCAGAACCAGTCGGCTATTTTGTTTTCACATTTAAACATAACAATGTATAATCTTGCACTTTCTTAACAAACCTCACGTCTAGAGTTTCCATCTTTGTTTACAATAAATGCTATATGAAAGATACCTACGCACTCTGATTCAGTGACTTTGTGCACTTTTTTTAGAAATCCCTTGAAAAATAGAAACACAGGAGTTGAAATAGGACCCATGTCGAGCGTTTCTTATTGACAAAAATATAAGATCGATCCGATGATTGTGGTGAGGCACTGTTATAACGTTGCATGTTCTCGCGTGCTCACAGTGATCTGTCTCTTCGCCCATTACTCTGCAGTGTGTGGTGTGCACAGACACACGGTCGACTAAGTGTAGAAAGCCGTGTGTTATCTGTACTGGAGCAGACATTATCAGATCAGCAGTGAAGCAAGTGGGACAGGACAGCCAGGGAAAGCAAGGATGGCAGATGCACCCGCGACTGCAGCATCTCTGCAGCACAATACACGTCCCTGTAGTACTTTCTCCCTGCTCCCTGTCTGTTTGATAATATTCGGCTCCGGACATTTGTCCTGATTTTCCATTTGGCTATTTACCCATTGGGTTTCCAAGAAAACCCGCATTATTCACATGACAAAAAAACTAGAGATTTTGAATATTACATAGAGTATCAGAACCTTTTCTATCGCAACACTTTTTTAACCCTTAAACATTTTGCATGTTTCCAAACTAAATTTATCTAGAAACTTCAATTATATAGATATTTTATTGCATAAACATTAACATAAGATGCATCGCATTCGTTAATAATTTGATACTTGTTTATTCTAACATCAAAATCCTTTTCATACACACAAATTGTACAGTAACTCTCTCCCTTTCATTTAATCGTACAACGAGTCCCTAGTCATTTAGGCAATCACAAGGCTTCCTAGTCAAATTCCACAAACCCGTCTGTGTTGTAAAATGCTTGAGCGACCAAATTTGCTTTAAGACAAGTGTTGAGGGCGTTTAACACTTCAGTTTCTTGAACGAATATAGCAATTTTTGGCTAGATAACCTCATGTTTGGGGAGTCAAACCATGAACAACCATTCTGTCTTCCAGTCCGGTAGTTGTCCCAGATTCTAGTTTCATAAGGGTGTGTACGTCGCATCTTCTTAAGGTGTCGCATTTTAATTTGGAAAAAAGTAATGTCTTTAGTAGTAGTAGTAATAGTTTCAAGTCTTTGACTGCTTGTCTACGCGACTCTCTTGAGCGCAGAGTTGCAATAATCCAAACTGCTAAAAAAGAACATTCTGGAAAAATGTGCGTTTGCGCGACCATTTCATAACTAGAACTGTCTGTGGTATATCTAAATCTAATAACATTTGATACCAATTTCAGCTCAAAAAGAAATTACATGTGTGTGTTCAACAAGTAGATCAATAAAAAGTGATGTGGTAACGCCCAGCACTAATTGTCAATCACTCAGCTAACTGCTATTGCTATTGTCAAGTAAGCGACACACTCTGAATGTGACGACTCTGCATTGTTACTTGATACATCAGCTGACTCAGTCCTCATAAATGCAATGGAGTCTTGTAATTGTGAACTTCATCAACCTACCCATTCGACACATAGGGTTCTTGTTCAAAACCAACAATTGTTTGCTTGGGTTATTTTGACATCGGAGGATTAGTTTGGTTACTTTGGCCTCGTAGGGGCAGTTCAAATTAGCAACTCTATAATAAGCTATGTTTTAAACCTCTTCGGAGCAATAGAACTTATCTAAAATATTTTTTGATTGGGAAGAATTTATTTTTAGGCTTTGCAGCTTCTGAGCAGTGTACGTCAGAATAGTATTTCATAAGTATATTGGACTGAATGACCGACATTCATAAGTTAATGTAGAACGTTTCCATATAACAAACAGCATAAGCCCCAAAATGGACCCCTGAGGAACCCTGTATTTCAGTTCAAAGGAATCAGCCAAACCGTCGTTAATTTCGGTCAGACCTCGCCTATTGAAAATGTTGTCTTCTGATACCATAGTTTCCTAATATGTTTAATAGTTTAAAACTATCAACACAATCAAACCCCGTGGACAAATCTAAAAATATAATGATAACTGATCACAAATAACCTTTATGCTTATTAGTTAACATTCCTCTTTAAAGCATTAAGCAACTGATGTCAGTCCAGGTCTCAAGCTATCCCCTTTGTCCAATCTCGGTATTAATGTATTACGTTTGTTTCAGAGTGGAACTCCGTTATGGGAGGATCTGGTGGTGAAGGCCACGAAACTTCACACTTGCCTCAGGTAAGCTTCAGTACGATAGATTTAGTGAAATAAACACAACATTATCACTACAGTTTCAAAAAGGCATTTAGGAATGATAGAGATAGAAAATATCATTATTTACGGGTCTTAAAGACTGAAATGGTGTTTTTACAACTACATGTAGGCCTACAACAAAACTTGTTGTAATATACTTCTTTTTACTGCGATTTTGCCCATTCTTTAAACTCATTTCCACTGTGAAAAGGTCTCTGTACTAGCCACTCGTTAAGATTTCCCTTCATCAATGCTTTGGGGTTAGTCTTTTTCGACATCCTTTGGCAGCAGATTGAACATCTGGTTAAGTTGTTTAGTTTTATTGTAACTCGAAGATGAGATCAGATTGAAGATTCAAAACGTCCTGTTATTGTGGTTCACGAATGATAGAAAACTTGTACAAATTGTCTTATTCAGGACAAAAAAGTCTTTAGAAAAATACATGTTTGTACAATTCTACACAAGAAAGATTCTAATTCTATATTTAGCTGTCACAGTTCGCATGAATGGACTACTTTACACAGCCTTGAACCCAAACCGGCTGACATTGCCCACGCGCTCCCACTATACACTGTATACAGTACACACCTTGGTCCGCTCACACGTGACCTGTTTCTGGCACAATTAATCTGCGGTCTGCACCCACGGTCTTGTTCTTCAACACAATACACATATAGTTCTATCTACTTTCTTTTTCTGTATTATATTATGATAAATTTGGTTTATGTAAAGCGGGGTTTTGTTTTTGTTTTGTATTTCAATGGTTTTAGTCTTTTGGAACTAACGCGCTACCTAGTCCATCACTTCAGTTCATTCTGTTGTGTCAGTTTGGGCTGTGTGCTTTATTCTGAGTTTATCATTGGTTCGCTAAATCTTTCAGCTCATTTGCTAAGATGTCAAATACCAAATATAGACTGGTTCCATTACATTGATATTCCAACCCGACTCTTTACGCAGACGACACAACTTTGCTGTTTGGAGGTCCACGTGTGGGCTTACAGGAGAGAGTTTCAGGTCTGTTTTGACCCTCCTAAGCTGGTTAGCTAAAAACAATTCTCTTTTCAATGCAGATAAATCATTCTTTGTGCAATTTTTACCTCATAATAAGTAGCCATTGCAGATATCTTGTACACAGGTTGGCACTAAAGAATATTGCTCTATTTCTTGGTATTATCTTTGATCGGAATTTTTCTTGGGTTGATATAAACAATCTATGTATTAGGTTAAGTAGAGTTAACTTTGCTCTTAGGTCACTTTCCCTCTTCTGGGATCTTATGATCATGGTTTATCATGGCTGTTCGCCTCAGGTATGTCGTACAGTGTAGCCTGGGGTGGGTCTTGGTACTGGTCTCGGGTATTCTTGGCTAAGGCTGCTATCTAAAAGGCTTTGATATCTAAATATTTTACCTGTTAACCAAAAAAGAGCGTATACTAATAAGAAAAACTTGTATCTATTCATGAATAAATGACTTATATTAAATTAGCGAACCCCCCATTATCGTCGTTCGGTGGGGTTTCGCGTTTCCTCAGTCATGTGTCATAAACTGGTCTGGACTATTAAAGGTGTTCGCGATCAACAGGCTTTTGAGACTAGTTTTAAATGCATCAGTGCTATCTTAATTCAATTTGCAATCGTGTAGATACATTGATCGCCTACCTGAGAAAGCAAACGTTCATGAACTGCCGTCCTGTGTCTCTTAGTTCGTTAGTTCTCCCAGTTTCATAAGAGTTAATGTTACTTTCTCATAATAATTAGGAGACCGCTTTTGACTGAAAACCCACAAATTTCAAATAGGCTGGTCTGCTCGACAGTTCGATATATGCAGTTTTGCAATTGTTCGCACTGCTTTCTTTCGTAGGATGGATATTGTGTAAAGTTTGCATTTGACAGAGCCAGTCTGTAAGACAGGTGTGAGTAGATTACTTCGAAATACGCCTCATCAGTGCCTGAGTAGGAAAGTATTTTCCTAATTCTCTTAGAACAAAGATGCTTGATGGTAACCTGGCGCAAACATGATCTACGTGACAATCCCAAATCAACCCTCGATCAAGGTGTATTCCAAAAAGGTTTGGCGATCACTCTTCTTCAGCATCAGTAAACTCCTGAGTTGTTGGTTCGATGACAATTTATGTGTTCACTATCACTAAAATCACTATTTGAGATGCCGACCACTCTCATGAGGGTATTTTAAGGCAAATATGTGGTGAAGGATGAGTGAGGTGAGTGGTAGTAATGAGTTATGAGGTGTAGTCTTGTTGTTACAAGCTAAGGCCGACTCTTCCTTAGTATGGGTCATTAATTAATAGCCCAATTACAATGGAAATACAAGGACCGACGGCTTAACGTGACTTCCGAACCACGCAGGTGTCTGATATGTCTAAACGATGGTGGGTTGTTGGTGCGGGTATCATCAGATGATCACTGAGACTATCTGAGCCGCTTTAGACCTATCAATCCAAAATCAACCCTTGATCAAGGTGTATTCCAAAATATTTGGCGATCACTCTTCTCCAGCATCAGTAAACTCTGAGTTGTTGGTTCGATGACAATTTGCTGTATGTGTTCTCATGGATGAGCCGAAGTACAGTGGTTCCATTCAGGTTCTATTTATATCCCGCAGCCTGTAGTGTAGTAAGTACCGGTGAGTGTGTGTGTGTGTGTATCCGGTTTGACCGCACGCCACAGACCCGTGCCGGCACAACACACAGCACTGCCGGCTCATCTGCATACTCTCACACGCACACACGCACACACCCATACGCGATCAAAGTACAAAACGAGACGGTGCACATTAAAAACACAAAACGAGGAGGGCCATTTTAAATGAAGCAATGGATCTAAAATATGATGGGACTTCTTCTTTGACATACTGTTAACTCAAAAATCACAAAAAGTTCAAAAACTCAAAATTTATATTTAAGAATTAAGTATACAAAATGAGGTGGTAAGATGTTGTGGTTATCGTGCCGTGATTGCCGCCTACATTACGGGGAGGTTGTTCGTTGGGAGGGAGATCGTCAGCACAAAACGGGGAGGTGAGTAGTTTCATACAACATGAACGGCCTACCCGTTCGTCTTAGTTGCGATGTTTTGTCAAACCAACGTCAAAGGTATATTACTTGTGTAGAATATCATACAGGTTCTACCAGACCTCCCTTCAAGTATGTACATTGAGAGAACGGGTTGACCAAGTTGTAGGAAATAAAAACATCTACCAGGCCACGTAGACTACTATAACGGATCAAAGAATAAGCGAAAATTGTTTGTTTAGTTCATTATACAAATGGTCGTAGGTTTAAATATCGAAATTTTCACCGTCGAATGAGAGGGCGGGATGTCATGCTATACATCATTTTATAGATTGTTTTCTATCCAACGAAAGATTTAAAACCACGCTTCAAACAGATTGACTTTATTAATGAGTTTTTAACCGACAAAGTGGGGAGGTTCACACATTTATCCTACATAACGGGGAGGTTCAGTCTGTAAATACGTTATGGGTTTTAAGAATTAAAACGACACTTCGGGGAGATTTGATTTTATAACCGACAAAGTGGGGAGGTTCACACATTTATCCTACATAACGGGGAGGTTCAGTCTGTAAATACATTATGGATTTTAAGAATTAAAACGACACTTCGGGGAGATTTGATTTTATAACCGACAAAGTGGGGAGGTTCACACATTTATCCTACATAACGGGGAGGTTCAGTCTGTAAATACATTATGGGTTTTAAGAATTAAAACGACACTTCGGGGAGATTTGATTTTATAACCGTGGGGAGGTTCACACATTTATCCTACATAACGGGGAGGTTCAGTCTGTAAATACGTTATGGATTTTAAGAACTAAAACGACACTTCGGGGAGATTTGATTTTATTAGTAGGACCTACTTAGTTTTTAACCGACATTCCGGGGAGCTTAACACAGTTATTCTACATAACGGGAATAAAATCCAAGAATATATTTGTTTTTTTCCTTATTCCCTACGCTCAACAGCTGAGATCGACAACAGCTGGGCAAAGGTGAGAAGTGTGGTTAGGGTGGGGCTCCACGAAGAAACCCACGTATTCCACACGTGCATATAGAAACGTCTTTTTTAGATCCATTAATCTACTGTTCTTAGCCCCCACGAATGATAAACATAACATATCATATGTGTTTGGAATCAGCTCGTCAAGTGGCATGGAATGAAACAGGTTTAAAGTGTGTACGATCATTTTATTTTTTCTCGAATTTTCCTGGGCAAGTTAAGGGGGTGGGGGCAATTCTTTTAGTATATTCGAGTAAAGGGTTTAATTATCTTTAAATTAAAAAAAAAAAATGTTGGTCGGTCAACAGAAAAGGCCGTTGTGGATAATTTAAGTTCAAGCGTTGTTCGGGTTTTTCACCGCTAAACTCCATCAAATATCAACATATTATATATCAGACGAACCGCCTTGAAAGGACAAAAAGAATGGTACAAAAATCATGAAAATCCGTCCATACACAACCAAGATGTAGCAGTTTTGCTTTCAACTCCTTTAAATATCAAGACAGGGTTGGAGTCTAAGAACTTTAGTGCATATTTTTGTTAGAAGTGGTTTTGTGCAAAAACCACTACATCTTGGTTGTTATGGACGGATTTTCATGGTTTTATTACCATTCTTTGTCTCGTCGAGGCGGTTCGTCTGGTATACAATATCATGTTGATATTTTATGGGGTTGCAGTGAAAACAGTAACAACGCTTCAACTTAAATGATGATTAACTTCGTCTGACCAAATTCATCAATTTCTTTTAATTTAAAGATAACTAAACCCACTACTCGAAAAATAAGTGCTATCTAACTTTAATGAAATTGTTTAAAATGATTGTACGCGTATTACATGCAGCTTGACGAGCTGATACAAATATAATATGTTACGTTTATCGTTCGTGGGGAACTTAATAATGAACAAGTAAAGTTAGCCGTCGGCGTGACAAAGGCCGGTAATACCGGGCCGCGACTTACGACGCGCCCGCGGCCTGCAGCAGGGTTGCGCCGCGGTCCTAGTACTAACCGACGGATAGACAATTAAATACTGAACGTAACGGTGTACAACAATTACGGTGAATGTGAGGGGTTTATTTTTAACAGCCGTCGTAAACACGAAATTCACAGGGCTTATGGGGTTTCGAGTGAATTAAGAAAATACCATATATGATTGGTGAAAAGTACATTTTCTTATGTAGAGCTTCAGCATTTGGCCTTAGCTTTTCGTGCTCTATTACACCACGGGAGTTATAGGCTGTACGAACTACAGCCAATCGCGATCACCGTTCGCACCGCACAGAACTCATTAAGCCTCGTTCCACGACGTGTGATCCGTCACTCCACATGCGCCAGGCGAGTTTTGTCAACAGACGCCAGACTGCAGGTAAAAACCTTTCCCACGGCGCGGTGCATGGCGGGTGAAGGCGCGAGGCACAGGCGACCACACGCGCCTGTCCTCCGCAGCAGTGCGTGGATCAGTGTAGTTGGTGTTAAAATGTTGTGATTAGTGATTGATGATGAGTGATTCAGAGGACGATGAAGTTGCGTGCAGCCGCGTATTATGTTGCTCAGTGGCGAGTTTTTGAAGGAGAAGTTAGTAAAACAAAACCACGTTGGTGGGTCGACTCATTGAACAAAAGCCGGACAAGGTAAGTTCATTTCAAGCGTATAAATGGTGGTTAAAACAAAGTTTGGTTTTGGCAAGTAGCTCAGTCAAACGGAAGTAAAATATCCTTCTCGTGAAAAATTTCAAGTAGTCGGTTTCTTTGCGGTTCTGTATGTTTTGTGTCGCAAAAAATTAATAACATTTGTTCTTGAAAAAATAAAGAAAACGATCTAACTCATTCAACATAAACTTCAAATAACAATCTATTGTAACTTTTGTAGTTAATATTTCTATGGTCCAAAGTCCTTACTGTTGTGTAACTTAATCAATACAGTTGTCTAAAAAATAATGATCAATAGAAAATTATATTGTTTGTCTGTTAATATTATTGGGACACATCTCTCCTATCCAAACTTAGAAATCTAACCAAATTTATTCATACACAATTTTGGTTCCAGGTATAATGTTAGTGATATGCTATTCATACACAATTTTGGTTCCAGGTATAATGTTAGTGATATGCTGGTTGATTTGACTAAAGAACCATCTGGAAGATTTCATAATTTCTGTAGAATGTCATCTACTGAATTTGAACATCTGCTACATAGAATAGCTCCAATTTTAACGAAACAAGATACCAACATGCGAAAAAGTATTCCTGTTCAAGAAAGACTAGCTGTAGCCTTAAGGTATTTTGCAAGTGGAGACAGCTATAGCAGTTTATCCTTCCTATTCAAAGTCTCTAAACAAACTGTTTCAAGATGTGTTGAAGAAGCATGCAAGGCATTAATGGAAGAATTGAAAGATGGAATAAAGGTATATTTTATCATATTCACAGTTACAAAACAATATGAAGTGTGTATTTACTAAATGCATTAATTGTGTCAAGTGAAAAACAAATTTGCTTTTGAAATGTTTCAGTTTCTAACCTTCGAGAGGAAATAATAATAATATTAAGTAATGTGTTTAATATAAAAACGTAACTAATTTTTGTCTTCTAAAAAACTTATTTCTTTATAATTTTAAATTAACCTAAACCTTAAGCTAGTAACGACAAACATTATAGTAATCAGTCTAAAAACATACAAAGAAACTATATTCTAAATTACCAAAATTACTTTTGGAAGTTTGTGAACAGATCGGCAATTGTATTTGGGCAATCATCATCCGCATTGTATGAACCTTCTTCAAAATCGCATCGCGATGAACTAGCAGTAGGGGAAGGGGTTGGTGTTGTAGATGTAGATGGTGTGCCTGAGCCATGAATAGGGTATTGATATCCATAGTGATGCTTATTACCATGGTGAACAAACTGTTGTGTTTGGGGATTGAAGTAGCTGACTTGCATGTTGCGTGTTTGTTGACTGGGATTTCTAAGGCGAAACATCACGTTGTCAATTTCGTGCATAGCTATTTCTCGTTTGTCTTCATCCATTGCTTGCAATTTCGAACAGAGCAGATCACAAAACAACTGGCTAACGTCTTTGGTGGTTTTGGTTTAGTAGCGACCTGTTTCAAAAATGATATGCCTCATCCATATTTCTCAATGTGAGCAACCTTTTCAGATTTCTTTTTCTTCGCGAGTGGTGGGCCACCTTGAGCCGTTGCAGGAGGTCGCATAGGTTCCTTTCCGTTGTCATTGTCGTTGTCATTCGTGGCGGTATAAGAATTTTCTTCCTCCTCTACATAACTGTTATCATTGTTTGATCCATCATCGTGTACTGTGTTATCAGTAGGCCTTGTATTATCAGTATTTTGCTGTCCTTCCGTAACCTAAAATAAACCAATTATTATTGTATTTTATTTTTTAAGTTAAAAAAAATACAAGCGAAAAAAAATTTTGAACTATTTTGTTTTGGGTGTTACATGAAAGGTTGCCTAACTACGATATAAGATATAAAAATATTAAAAAAAAAATCATGAGTTATCTAAGTTATTCTATGTTTAAATATCAGATAAAACTTAGAGGACAGTACACCTCTAGTTATCGGATCGCTTCTTAATTTTGTAATGCTTCTAAATAATCAGTCTGACATATATTTCCGTTTTCAGTTGCCTAAGAACACGAATGAGGGAGATTATTATCGAACAGTTTGAGTCTCAATGGAACTTCCCCAACTGCTTGGGAGCGATAGACGGGAACACGTTGTAATTCAATGCCCACCAAATTCAGCTACAGAATTTTTCAATTACAAAGGAGACTTCAGTATTGTGCTTTTGGGACTAGTCGATGCTGACTACTGTTTCACGTTTGTGGACGTAGGTTGCCAAGGCCGAATTAGTGATGGTGGAGTTTTCTACAACTCATCTTTGTATCAAAAATACAAGATGGGGAACTTAACATTCCACATAGTAGGCAACCGCCGCACCAGATAAGGTTTTGCCTTGTGTTTTTGTCGGTGACTCAGCATTTGCTTTGACTGTAAATATGATGAAACCATATCCAGGACTTCTAGAAAGGAAGTCCCGAGAGCTACAACTATCGACTATGTCGTGCTCGACGCGTTGTTGAAAACGTTTTCGGGATTTTGGCATCAGTTTTCAGAGTATTTAGAAAACCTATGGTTCTAGAACCAGAGAAGGCCACGAATGTCACCCTGACTTGTGTCCTCTACACAACTTCTTGAGAAGAAGTAAAGTTTCAAGAAGGCGGTACACTCCCCAGGTACATTTGACACAGAAGTTGATGGAGAGCTGGTGGAAGGGTCATGGAGAATGGACAAGGATGGCATGTCATCCTTCGGCAAACAAGGGCTGCTAGAAAATGGGAGGAGAAGCAAAGGCTGTTCGTGCAGCGTTTGCAGATTTCACCACAAGTGGTAAGTTGTGTTGGCAGGATAGGTATTGCTAAAGTCAAGAAGTTTACTATTGAGGAAAGATAGAATTATTGTGTGTCACATAATAATGTAGAACATTTATTGTCAAGTGTTAACTGATGTATTAATAATTATTAGTATAAAAAATGCACAATTAAACTTACTGTACAGACAACATTGTAGGTTTTGTATAATTTATTAACCATTACCTTAGCAAGAACAAAAGTTGAACACATCTGTTACAGCCATAATGAAACAAAAGAATTAGTTTATTCTTAACAATAAGATTGATTATAAGTAAATTATACAGGTAAAACCTGTATAACCTGCCTTTGTGAGATTTTAAAGTATTTAGCTTTTAGAATTTTAAGGTTGAAACTCTTCTAAAATATATTTTTTAATAGTCATGAAATGGTCAATTAGTGCATTATGTTTTATGTTAGGCAAAGAAGATATTGTAGCAAAAAATTGAGGAAGCAATCTAAAATGTTGCTAAACATGTAACTGTTAAATAGCTCTATTTTTACAAGAATTATATTTTTAACAAACAGTATACAGAACTAAAATGGGTTTCAAAATTTAGTAAAAAACATTTTAAGATCTCAAATTCCCCACTCCAAATATAGTCTAGTGCCCGTGTTCCAAATTTCAAGTCTCTACGACATCGGGAAGTGGGTTTTTAATTGTGTCAGTGAAATGAAATTACAAAATAAAATTACCTGATCATCAGTAGTTTTGGTTCCTCTTGGTACATAAACGTTGTGCAAGAAGGTGGCCATTTTCTCATACGCAAACCATTCCGGTTTGTAAACTTGAAACGTAGCACTCCCTGTTTTCCCACTTTTTTTCACTTTCACATTTAGTTTCCTGAATGTAGACATCAAATTTTCTTTTTTCTTTTTAAGTTCTTTCAAACTACATTCAAGGCTAAAGTCTTTTGATTTGTTTCCACGTCGTAAACTTGATTTCTGTCTTTATGCCCACCGTGTTGAGGATTCCATATCACCTCCTCCCGTTCATATAAGTCTAAAATTCCATAATAACCTCATTCGACCACTCCATTTCCCGTGTGAAAGAACAAAATGTATAGCATAAAATAAATTCCACCATGCGCACTGCCGTACTGATACTGAATTTTTCTACCAAAATCTCGTGATCTGTGCCCGGCGAATGACACGCCGTTGGAACGCCACAGCTGATACGAGGTGCGCCTCAATTCAGACGACAGGCCTTTGATGTTTGGTGAGTTTACCGCGTTTACGGGTAGCGTCTGGCGTCTGGCAAGCCAACTCTGCGCTCGTACAGGTAGTGCGGGGATTAGATGCACGTTCCACGACCTGTTATGCACCGCACCACCGACATCTGGGTGTGTGGCAGACGGATCACACGTCGTGGGAACGAGGCTTTACTCCCTGCTTACGGTCCCCGTTTCTGTGTATTTAGTATCGAAAGAATTGCTTAACTATGGTTAGTGTCCAACTTACAAATTTTAGGTCCAATCATAAGTAGTAAATATTCAAAGTATGTGCTAGACATTCTTACCATCACATCTCACCTCAACCAATAAGGGGTCAATGTCATCTCTATATTTAAATCATGTAATCTCTTTTAAGGCAATTATCCGAATACTGCCCAATTCAGGTACTGATGACGACGTATTACGGTGTAATCTATCCACACCTCTCCTACGGATTGGCGCTGTGGGGCGGATGCTCAAAATCAAGTTTTGCCAGGGTCTTCATTCTACAAATAAAAGCAGTCCGAACCATTGCTAAATTGCAATGGAGAGAGTCGTGTAGGCCAGCGTTCAAACATTTGAAATTGTTGACGCTACCTTGCCTCTATATTTTAGAAACATGTCTTTTTTTCAAGTCAAAATGCGGTCTCGTAAGAGGATGTGACATTCACTCTTATGAAACTAGAGGCAGGGAAAACTACCGAACTGGGAGACACAGAACGGCAGTTCATGAACGTTCACCTTCTCAGGTAGGAGTTCAGCTCGTCAACAGGTTACCAAATTCGATCAAAAGTGCCCATGAGCTTAAGGTTTTTAAAACTCGCCTGAAAAAGTTTTGGCCGCAGAAGCATTTTACAATATACAGACGAGTTTATGGCACACGACTGGGAAAACGCGGAACACACAAACTGACTACAGGACTAGAGTGGTACAATTCGAATGAATGAGAGAGAGTGAATGTCAAAATGTATGTCTGACTGGGATTTCGATGTTAGAGTGCGTGGAAAATTTTAGCTTTTCAAAAGTGACGTTTGCATAACATGTTAACTTGTTGAACGCAATAAACCATTTATTTATGTAACATGTCTGTACCGTTGTACTTGCCCTTTGCCAGTAGTGAAGGTCTGATCCAGTATCGTCTTGGCCTGCGCTTTTTCGATAACACTACACAAACTGTCGCTGTAAGCACGACATTCTCAAGAGAACTGAAGTAGAACTCATTATGCCATATTGTCATTCAAATCACTTATTTAAATAGACTCATAAGTAACTGAACGGAAAGGGATAAGGAGTATGCAAACAACTACCGAACTTCGAGACACAGAACGGTAGTTCATGAACGTTTGCCTTCCCAGGTAGGAGTTCATTTCGTTAACAGACTACTAAATTCGTTCAAAAATGCCCCTGAGCCTAAGGCATTCAAAGCTCGTCTTAAAACAATTCTGACTTCTCAAGCATTTTATGATACAGACGAGTTTATGGCACTCAATTGGGAGACCCTATGGCTGACTGGATACAGACTAGAGTGGCTACATTCGAATGCATGGGAGAGAGTGAGTGTAAACACTGTATGTTTGAATGGGATTTAGATGTAAGAATGCAAGCAAAACTATAGATACTCAAACATTTGACGATTGCGATACATTTATTGTGAATGTCCAATATGCAATAAAACATTTATTTCTTTGTTTGTCGCAAGGTTTTACGGACCTACAAGTCGGGCCTACCTGACCTCTCATAAGTTAAATCAGCTGTGGTACTCCGTTAGCAACAGCTGCTGGCTATGACACGTGTTGCTTGTGGGATTTTACCTAGTCGGGGTGTGATTATTTTGAGGGACAAGTGGGCAATACCTTACCGCCCTGTCGGAACAATAGCATTGTCCCAGGACTAGAGTGACAAATGCCCTAAACCCCAATAGGGATATAGGCCGAGGCGAACAATTTCAATTAAGAATGTTTTCCTACTATAATCGAAGTTTGCAACTTTTACTCCATGTTATAGCGGCGCTTGGAGTGAGTGGCTGCCTGGCTCTATCCGGCCCGCTCTTAAGTCATTAATACAGCTATACTGCCCACAGAAGTAGAAAGCCAAGATATATAAAATTAAATGTACTGGTCTCGTCTACATTGACTGCCGAAGACAAAGGCCGAGGAATTCGAAAGGAAAATGGTCTTCGCCGAATACGCTTACGACGAGGCCGGAAGCTAGGCGTTCGCAAATAAAGTCACCGATCATATTGGCCGCTAAGGAGTATGCAGGCCACGCTTTTTTGGAGACAGTAATCATCCAGGCCGCGAATACAAACGCATATGTAAAACGATGGTTCGCATCACAAGCTTGAATGAAGAGACCGCTGACCGTGATGTGTGAACTCCAAAACTAGTGAAAGTACTGTAATTCTTTTCCAAATAATAATCTCCTATTCAAACAACAACAAAACTGTCGCATTCTTAACAAGAAATTAGCGTGTTAATTTGTTCTCAAAAGGAGTATCGACTATTCAATTTATTCGTCGTATAACGTGTATACATTAGCTCTCTGTGTTCATTTGAACAATTTTGCATTATAATTTAAATTATGTAATATTAATTTATATATGTCTTGGTCATGTGACCATTGGTCAAATAAAGAAACGTATCCAGTTTCGTAACGATACAGCATAAGATAAACCTAGTACAGAATAGAATCGAATCGGGTTAGGGTGAGAGACAACAGAAAGACTAACAAAGAATACATTAGAAATGTGACCGTCATATTACGAGTACAGTACATGAAGGTGAAGAGCAACGTTGGTGTAGGTTCTGAGCCAGTGAGGAAAGCTTGCACGACTTGACAACATCGCATCAATTAGGCAACGTTGTAAATTCCACAGTTTCCGGGCAACCTCCCCGCTTTTCAGTAAAATCTAAATAAGATACAAATCCGTGTGATCAAGTTAGAGACTCTCCCCGGTTTGTACATTTGAATGTGTGCATGATGCACAACTTGTCGGCGATCGTTGCACAACGTGGTGGCTCTTTTTCGAACTACTGTGCGTTGATAACACACACTTACACATTAGTCATAAAAAGTGGGGAGGGCAAGGAAAATTGAAAAAAAATATTTTTTTGTGTCGGACATGAGATTTAGATCGAAAAAGGTAGGCTGACAAAACGGGGTCTCCCCGGTTTGTTTTTGCCTCCCCGCTTTGTGTTGTGCGAACTGACTTTCTCCTCGTTTTGTACTGTACACAAACACAGTCTGTCTGTAGCTGCGTGTTTATTATCACATCCATTGTTATTGGTTTGTGTTACCAAGTGTTGTGTAGGTTTGTTGAAAGAACCACTTTCCTGTTCCTAGGCTCTGTTCCCTTCTGAGCCCTTTCAGGCCTGCAAGAGCTGAAGTACTGACGATATTCTACACTTCTGCCTGCCCAGATCGCTTTTTTTTAAACAAATTGCCACTTTCTGACAGGGAACCAGCTGGCGCAGTTCAAGATTTAATCAGGATCAATTTATCCTGCTCAAATTAAGGTTTGCCGATTATAAACTGCGTATATTTCTCTTCTTAGCACGCGCATGTTTTTTTAGTTTTCCTGCAATTTATTGGAGTTATTTTTATCTCAAAGTGTATAAAATAACTACGCAGTTTGCCTTTAATAACTTGCCTTTTTTAACAAATGTAGACAGACTGACCATAGGTAATCTCAAATATTGACAGAGCAAAGGTTTCTGATTCAACTCGACCTTAAGGACAGTTTGGCAGTCTGTTTGTAGGCTTGTTTGTATCGCTGTTTCAACCGCATTTATGAACCGATTCCCTTAAAATTCGGCATGAAAACAGCTGAGGCCAAGACGAAACAATGTACAGTATTTGTAAGGACTTTCGACGTATATTTTCATTTCAAGATGCCGCAGTTTTAAGTTCAAGTTAGCGGAGATGTTTGATCAAAATACAGCGTGACCAACTGTTTCTGTAGCAGACTAGCATCCGCTGTAGGCCACGATAGGTA
>CM032058.1:63594375-63687575 GCA_018831715.1 Matsumurasca onukii
TTGATGAATGTAGGTTTGCCCTGTATGCTTTGGTTTGCACAAAGACACACACACACACACACCAAAATACACACAGACACAGAGACACTGTGTGGGTGAAGGGTCGGGTTACGGATTGGCTGCTCGTTTGTCACCTTAATGAAAGCGTGTCCTTATTTCTTGCTCAGCCTCTTCAGAGCACAAAATAATATGAGCTCATCGTACATCACTCGAGACCATTAAACCAATCGCATACTGTCAGTGTTAATCCGAATAAACTACGAGTTTAGTTAAGTAAATACATATTCACATAGCCTAATCTAACCACGGTCCTTCCAAGATGTTCAGAAACACAGGCATGACATCCATGTTCTTATCTTTCTATATTATGTTTATTTTCTTTCTATGGCTATTTTCATATTGACGAAATGATGAATTGAAATTACTTTTGTTACTACGTTTTAATTTTCCTAAACAACGAAAGGAGGAAATGGGACCTAGTTTTCCTTAATAAAAGTAATTCAGCAAGAAGAGCAAAACATGTCTCACGCTATCCAATGTTAAATAGCTTGACGATGCGAACTGTATTCACTTTGTTCATTAAATCGACAATACAGTTGAATGCTTGTAAAGGTTAAAAAGTGATAGGTTGAATTTGTAACCAAGCCCACTCAAAGTGAACGTGAATTCACTGACCCATCAAAACAGAGAGAATCCTCCTCAGTTCACTGAATGTTTCACTTTAGTGATTCCGCTTAGCTCTGGCTTTTTCACAACATAAGTTTCACAAGATATTGGGGTGTCTTTTAATCTTATTAATCTTTTAACAGGTAGCCTAGGAGAAAATACAATATACTGTATACAAACCTTTAAAAATAAACAAAATAGAGAAATCAAGCACATCAACGGCCAATGACAGCTACACACTGACTAATTACCTCCATTGGCTGGCTTGGAACAGTGGACAATCAATCACAGGAGTGAATAAGCCTGCCCAACTGTAACAGAGAACAGAAAAATACGTATTTATTCACAACCAATGGGGAGGAAATTCTTTAGACCTTTGATGAATGAATCAGGTTTTCCTAACAAAGGATATAAAATTGCTAACAACACTTTAGACAAATCTCTACGCGGTGACTCACGAAAACTGATTTTAGGCCTGAATGTTATGTCTATGAATTTTGGGAAACTCATCATGAGTAGGATTTTAGAATAGGGCATCTTACACCAGTTAGGTTTTTGTAGCCTGTTTTGAGTGCTTAATGCCATGCTATTAGTTTGTGTGCTATTTCCTGCTTGAAGCTAGGATGAAAGTTATGAAATGTACGCTTCAGTTCATTTTCACTATTTGTCACTAGAAAACGGTGGGAAACGTCTGTTATAATATTTTAACCGCAGAAATCATACCATTGTCAACAACACATTTCAAACAAAGAATTTCCAGACTTGAGAAACATCTGAAGAATCCGACGTGGACAATAAGACTACATTAGACAATAGCTACAAATTATGTTTATAAAAAACACATTTAAATCAAAACAATTTGTTTTAATTGGATGGACATGCTTCAATTTGTCAAGCTATTACATGTATTTTATGAATAGTTTTACCCAAAAA
The DNA here is from genome assembly GCA_018831715.1 of Matsumurasca onukii. Taxonomy (NCBI): domain Eukaryota; kingdom Metazoa; phylum Arthropoda; class Insecta; order Hemiptera; family Cicadellidae; genus Matsumurasca; species Matsumurasca onukii. Next base: position 63,595,975 of record CM032058.1, read on the forward strand.
TTACATTGAAGGCTAAACACGAACAATAAATTAAAATATTTCTGTGCTCCTCAAAACCTATTCCGGATGTAAAATAAACCTTGACCTCGTCAAACCTACTTGTTTTCGTTGTGTTCTGAGAGCAGTAGAGTTTATAGCATTTTGATGTTCAGGTCACTCTACACCATCCATGCTATCTACAATAGTATCAAAAGTTAGAACTGACAATTTAGCTAGTTTTAATTCGTTCATGACAGGATCAGGGCAGGATTAATGGAGTTAACTGCTGGTGTGGGATTACCTTTAATGTCAGGGCGTCAGCTGGTTCAACGTCTTGTTTGATTTGAATTAGTTTCCAGGGTCCATATTCTATCTAAACGTTTTGAGCACGTTGCTTCTGTTGTATAGGCTATTGTAAGTGTTTACTATTGTGTTCTTTTGAGTTTGAGGAACGCTTTGGTTGCAAGTGATGGTGATTTAAAAAGGCAAAGGTAAAGTTTGTCTTGTTTAACGAGGCGAAGTTAGGACTACAAAGTCCCCTCTACCACTCAACCTCGAACTTTACCTAGCGTTACCTTATAGTCACATTACAAATGTAAGGGGTGACTGCGGGGATCGAACCCGCGTAAGCGGAGTGTCTAGCTCCGGAGTCGCGCACGATTCCAATCCACCACGGGTCCGTGATTTATAAGAACAAGTTAGATTTCAAGTAGATTGGCAAGGCTCGCAGTTTTCCCCCAAAGTGATTCTACATCTTTTCAATCTTTAGATAAACAGAAACACGTGTACAGAGACACAATTTTAGCTCTACTTTGTGCAGCTTTACGGGCTTAGTAAGGAGATCCAGTTAGATTCAATCACCTTACACCACTTGTATTTGTTAAGCATCCAGTTACAATAGATTCATTAGTTTCACACCAGCTGAAAGGAGTTCTAAGCTGCATTATTTTGAGAGGTGCAGTTTAATACATAAGCTAGTTTAAGACAAAATATTATGTAAAATATGTAAAACGTACATTAGTTACGTCTTATAACTTTCATTCTGTTAAAACGACAACGTTTAGTCAACCCGAGTTAACGTTGAAAGTTACACAGTTATATTATTTTGATCAAATACATTAAAGTTATTGTTAAAACTAATAGCGGTTAAAAGCCCAATCAAACATAATTAATAAAGTTAAATTCAAATAAGTTAAATTTACAAACCAGTGTTGCATAATTTTTGTTTTTCAAATGATTGTTTACTATGGATATTACAAGCAGTGAAGCCATTAGTAGAGACTCAGAAATAAATATGCTGATGGAGAGTGGAGTTTCCAATCACAATTATTTACTCTCCTCTTGAATCAGGTTTTAATTGGAATTCAATCAAAAGCTGTTTGTCCCGTGGTGTCAGCCACTTCTTGTCATTGTGATTAATAACATAGATCTATTGAATATCACACTTATGTATAAGTTTATAAAAATAACAATGTCTGAACCTACATATTCAGATCATACATGTTTCTTTCAATTGAAAAAGTTCTAGTGAAATTCTAAACAATTAACTCAAAAGGTTATGCAAAATTATACTTACATACATAAATCATAGATACTTCAAATCAACATTTAAAAATTTGGTGCCACTTTGGTTTGGTATAAAATAAGATTAACCTAATGTTTTAGTTCTCTTTACTGTTTAGGGACCTTTTTCAGTCTGTTTCTTTCTCGAGTCTCCCAATTGAGTGCCAAAACTCGTTTGAAATGAAAAATAATTCTGCGACCAAAACTGATTTTAGACTTTAAACGCATTTGGCTCTGGGGCTCTTTTGATCGAATGTTGAACGAACTGTATTTCTGCCTGTGAGAGCAAACGTTCATGAACCACCGTTCTGTGTCTCCTAGTACGATAGTTCTCCCTGTCTCTGGTTTCATAAGAGTGTACATCTATACATTAGTTTGCTTTTATTTCTGGTTTATTCAGGCAAAACATGCATACATTTAAACGATTTCTTTACTTTATGTAACTATGGTTAAATTGATTGACCTGAGGATCCTCTTTCAATAAGCCGAGACCTGGTGTTTTATACTTGTAGTTCTTTCAATGCAAAAGAAAAGTACAATAAAAAAAATACGAAATTTAATATATGACTACTTACAATAGTACATGCAACATCATGTAGTTAAATCTTCTAATGTTTTCAGAATAAAGAATATAGACTACTCTTATACATTAGATAGATGTACATAGATACATTGCATAATGTATCTCTAAATATTATGCTCTATAGAAACGGGGAAGTAAAATGGGTTATCTACCGTTTAGCACAGTGAGAATACATTGTACTATGCAAATCGAATGGCTTCAATTGTACTGATGTTTATTATTCGACTAAGCATTAGAACCCATCATCATACAAGAACTGAACATGTCTGCAGAGTATAAAGAACAATGAGTTGTTTCAATTGTGTTTTGTTGCAACACAACTGGGTTAGCAAATGTATCTACTTAGGCTAGTCGTTGTTATAGCCTACAAGAGTGAATGTTTGGTAAATAAATATACAAAGTGAGTTTTAAATGTTCCCCTATCCTAACTTTTGAAAAAGGAAAAATGTTGATGAACCCTTTAAATAAATGTTTTTATAGGGCCCAAAAGATCTTTGACGAAATTGTGTTGCGGATTTTTGGCACCTTTCTTTTGAGGTGCCAAAAGAGGGGGGTTTGTATTTAATAAATTTTGGGGTCCGGCTTTTGGGTTGGGGATGGGTGACACAAAGTACGTCAAAACAAACTTCAGGACTCTATAAAAACAATCCCTAAATAGTTTTTTCAAATTTTTCTTTGTTCAAAAGTTAGGGGAGACAATTTAAAACAAACCCGGTATTAACCTATCATTGTATACAGATAGTAGTGTACTAGTCACATTAAATGTTCGAAGATGGAATAAAACATGTTAGTCAAATGAAGTTAGCAATAGGGCTTCACTCTTATACTAAAAATGATATCTTACACTTTCTTTTTCAACGTTAAAATAATAAAACCTTTGTCTAAGCCGACTCACCCAACCTAAACAAACACAAAAACGCAATTACAAGTCTAAAACTGAGACGTTTGTGGTAGTTGAAAACTAGTAAATGTTGAAAAATCATTACTATGGGTGTTATTATATTAACATAGAAAAGTCCGTCGGTTTCCATGCTAATATTATTAGAATGCTTAAATTATTGGATAAGTCGACTTAGATGAAGTTGTTCGTAATTTAAATTGACTGGAGATACGCTCTGCTTAGCCAGGATGAAGGCAAACGTGGCTTAATGTATAGTAGTTTATAACGCATTTCAGTTTCATAACTTTACCTAGGCCATTAAAGGTTTCACATTGAAAGATTAAAGGAAAGACAACTAACTATCATGTAAATAGGCAATGAGTTAAGCCAACCGTAAAAGTGACACAACGATTTTCAAGGGCAACAGAAATGTATTTGTCTGTCAATTTTGTTACAACGTCAGTTGGGGTTTTCTGTTAATCATTTACGGAACAAGATTAAGCGTCTTTATCATTAAAAGAATAAGTGGTCCTCTAGTAAAATTTAATCAAGAAAGTCTAGTATTAGGTAGTATTAACAAAAGTTTAAAATCCCCTAAGGGTGAAAAGGTCAGAGAGGACAAAAGGTACCATTCTAAAAGTAAAAACATCTGAAACGATGTTCTTAAAATGTAATTCATTTCTTGATTTCCTAGGGATAAAATAAGAACGTCTCCAATTAGTCGATTCATCAGGCCCCCAACTGAAAAATATATACTTGATCAACCTTTTTTTCAAGACCAGCCAGTGGTTTGTATTGACAAACAAGTATTGAAATAATAAATTCAAGTTTGAACACAAACAATCCAATGAATTTTTATTTGTTGGGTGGGGCTTTCAGAAACAATGTTTCCATCTTCGGACCAAACACCAACTGAAGACAAGTTATAACAAAATTAATAATATTTACAAAAAAATATGTAAAATCAACTTTAAAAATGAAATTAATAATTCTAAAGTTATATGTATAGAAATGGTGAGTTTTGTAGTACGCCTGGTTTATTGTTCACGAGGTCTTGATGATTTGTTTCAACAAAGTGTTTCATATGCATCTAAATTTTCATGAGGTATGGAAAGTTTAAAAAGATTCAGTTAAGTTTGGCTCCAGTTATCGTGCACAATCTCAGCCACATAGGAACAACAATCTTAAAGAATAGTGTGACCCCAAATATTTATTCCTTAAATTCTTTCAGTTAATTAATAACTCTACTGTATAAATTTTGTTAAAATAAAAAAATCCGAACTTTCTCGGACTTTTTAGTTTTTTAATATGTTCAGCAAAGGTAGCTTTTACGTAATCATTGCTTAACCTGTCATGAATCCTTTTATTTTCTGAACCTAAAAGATTTGAACTATGCAGTACAAACATCAATAATTGTGCAATTGCAACTGAGACAGTTTGACAGGACAAGGGTTGATCAATGGTTGGGAGGATATTGACAATTCCCACCTCTGACACGCCGGATGAAACATTGTTCAGGAAACAGAGTGCTTCTGTGTCTATTGGAATCAATCCTCTATTCTTCCATTGTGTTTCATGGTAACTAGATCTTCTGAGTCATTAGCTCTGGTTTGACACCTCTATTGTCATTCAAAACCCAACACTTTGTGCTCATCTGTAGATTGGCTGTTTCTGTGCTACGTGAATGTGATACTTGCTCAGAGAATGCCGTACGCTTTAAAATGTGTAAAATAGGGCCTTTTCTATAGTTTATCGATGTTGGAATGTAACGTGTATGGCTTAAAAGCCAATCCGTTTCAGCCAATCATCAGTGGCTGAAGATGGTATTCCACTACGAGATCGAAATATTTCAAGCTCATTATATTTATGTTTTGACGTGGTGTGAACCGAAGAAATAGAGAGAGACAACCCAAGAGTTAAATATATATTAAGCATGAACTGGGCATTTTGGTAAAAAAAGGAGTCCCAACGAATTGAACGAAAAATACGTCTTGTAGCTGGTTTTATAACGTCAATTCTATAAAGTAAAAAGTAAATTATACCAAAAATATTCTTTTGATAGATTGCACATAGATGTCAAATGGTTAAATCAGAAATCATCACAGTTCGGCAATAATCAAAATGTTCCTTTCACTCTACATCTTCTTCCCCTCGAAACATACAGTTTGTTCATTCACTCTCCCGATGCATTCGAATGTAACGACCTAGCCTTATTCAGTCAGTGAATATAGGGTCTCCTATTGGACGCCATAAACTCGTCTGTATCATAAAATGCTTGAGAAATCTCTAGAATTGTTTTAAGACGAGCTTTGAATGCTTTAGGATCAGGGCATTTTTGAACGAATTTGGTAGACGGTTGAGGAAAATGAACTCCTGCCTGGGAAGGCAACGTACCATGAACTACCGTTCTAGGTCTCCCAGTTCGATAGCTTTCCCTGCTCTAGTTCTTCATAAGAGTGTACGTCTATACCTTTATGGTGCCATTTTGATTTAAAAAGAGACATAGCTTACCAAAATGTAGAGTCAAGGTGAGTCAATAGTTTTAGACTTTTGAATGCCTCTCTACACGACTTTATCCTTCTGCAATTTGGCGATTATTCTGACTGCTCGTTTTTGAAGAATAAAAATCCTAGACCAATTTGTTTTTAGTGCAACTCCCCAATGTCAACCAGGGATAAGTGTGGTACCATCTCCGTACGCCGTCATCAGTACCTGAGCTAAGTAGTATTCGGACAGTTTCAAAACATAAATTCCCTTGGAGGATAGTTTTGAAACGTGGTCTACGTGAGTATTCCAAGCCAAACCTCTATCAAGGTGTATTCCAAGGAATTTAGTTGTGTAGACCTTGATTTCAGTTTCATCCACTATTACTGTGGACTATCTGAGTCAAGTTTTCCGTAGACAAAATTTAATGTAGTTTGATTTTGATGAATTTTGTTTCTGGAGATTGAGCTCTCGTGGAAATGTTGAATTGTTCTGTTGAGCTCGACAAAGTCACGATTTCAAGTTATTGTTCGATGGAACTCGCTTTGAAACAGATAAAGTCGTGTCATCAGCGTACTGGAGATTAACCCTTTGTTGTACCGGGCTGTAACTGGCATGTTGACGTGATCAAAAGAGCAACGGACTGAGTATAGAACCCTGAGGGACTCCATATCTTAGACATTCCCCTTGATCTGACATCTGGAAATTCCCACAATTCCTTCTATAAAGTAAAGTAAATTTATACCAAAAAATATTCTTTTTGATAAGTAGATTGCACATAGATGTCACATGGTTAAATCAGTAAAATCAAAACAGTTCGGCAGCCTAATCACAGATAGTGCTGCCGCCTCTTGCCGTCGTTCTTCCTCCTCGACAATACATGCTCGAGTTTGTTCGATGTCGATGATCCAGATGTACCAAATCGTGCGATTTTATGAAACGAACGAACTTGCACGTGCATTAGTTTGACTAGTTGAGACTCTTATTATAATTCCCTCGCAGCTCTATCTATGCTTGGTCTGCCACAACTATGCTGATTTCCTACAACAGTCATTCGGCTACGTGCAATCTTCTTATCATAACATTATCTTTGATAATACTTACCAAAGGTGTATTTTAATTAAGACGCAATTAAGTGCTTTGCATGTGATCAGGCTTTACCATCTAAAGTGTTCAAAGGCGAGACAGGCTACAAAGGAGAAAGTGACGTTTACGTGTTTCGTTTTAAGCAACCGAAGAAAGAGACTTTAGGGAAATTGAATATCGGTCTAAACCAGCTTTGTCCGCCAACTCACAACCTTTACTTCTTTCTGACAAACGTGATCTCAATATACTTTTAAGCCTTATACAGTATGTTATTTACGTGATCAATAGTTACAGTACCTTAATAGAAAAGTCACAATAAAACTATAATTTATCCAGAAAACATATGGTTAAAGAAGCGCAAACCAATAGTATAAAAATTCAATATATCGTACTCTGTAATATAAAGTATATCAGGAAGAAATTTTGAAGACAAAAATATTTAAAACGAACCGGGACTTGAACCCGGGTCTCCTGCTTGCCGGGCGGTTATGCTAAACCATCCGGCCCAATTATTTCTGCCGTCAACAATTTCTTCAGTAATAAATTAGCTGTTTAGCGTTTATACAAATTAAGATCTATAAAAGTTATCAGGAAGTTATAATAACAGAAATGCTAGAACAATAAAGTTTTGGTTTTCCTTTAGAGTGGATCGGTAATTTGACTTCAGTGTGGTACTTACATGCACAGCTTGCTGTGGACTTGTTACAGGTCTATCAAGAGTTTCTTTAGCCATAAAAAAGAATTGATACACAACAGGCGATTAGTTGCGTAGTTCAGGACTACCTGTTATTTAATGATTACTGTTACGTGCCTAGTGGTTTAGGTGATAACTTTTTGTAGAATACTTTTAATATTGTTCACGCAGGTTAACTAAGATTTTCACTTTCAAGTTTGTCTACAAATGACGTATTTTAATAGTTGATCTCTTCTAGATTGATATAATTTACAGAATGTATTTCGTGGAACTTAACCAGTTCTATTCTTCTGCTACATCATAGTTCATTTCCAACTTCTACAGGTACCCCACTATTATTGCTGACGTTGTACAATGTATTATAAGATACACTTGTATGCAGAGATAACCAGGTATGAGTTAAGCCAGGCAAGCTTGCTATGTATAACGTGATACGCGATCTATAGGAGATGAGATATTGAAGCAGTTGAGGTGAAACCCTTGTAGATTGTCATGGATTCAATCCCAGCGATTCTGCATCAACGACTTCAATCTCTCACGAAACCGAGAGTCAACAAGTACAATCGACAAGGATCTTAGACGAATGTGTCAAAGTTGTATAAAACAGACTTAAACTCTGTGTTAAGCTGATATTAAGAGTTGTCATCCAGAGGGACAGACATACAGAAAACTAGGCAAGTTAAAAACTAGGACTATGAAAAATCACCTGGCGAGGTTTGCTCCCCTGATTACTGGATATTCGTAAACAACACCAGTTTCATAGCAGTATGGAGAAATAAATTTACTGTTCTCCTTGTTTGCTGCTGCACATCTTTTTTCTGTAATTAACAAATCGTAAATTTTGAGGACACAAAGTTTGTAGGTTTATTTTCCCAACAAATTCCGAACTAGGGCTTGAACAACTTTGAAACACGCACTTGATGTACATTTGCATGGATTTGTTAAAACAAAAGAATTTAAATAACTTGTCTCCAAAGTAATTTAACTGTGGAAGTGTTGAATGCTGGAAGTGTGTAATGGATGCAGATTTGGTTAGACAAAGTAGTGAGACGAGGTTGGAATTGTAAGACAGTGTCAGTATTCACAGCTGTTCTAGAGAATCACTTTACCTCATTCTGCAGAAATTAGCAACATAACTAAGACAAGTCACACTGGCCAAAACCCTAAACCAGCCGACACGCGTTTTAAATTTGACGCGTACATTCTTTAGTTTTAGTCGCCTCAAAAGCTCACAAACATATAATTGTTTGCCGCTGCTGACTGTATAGACTACAATCATCATTTAAAGACTTGATATTAATTTTTATAAGTCTTTTAAAAACTGTTTTATGTACAAAACAAGAGAAAGCCTTGAAATAATTATTATCTTATAAAACCAATTATAGAATAACAACTTAAGAAGATGCACCAAATTTAATTTTAGATGAATGTTTATTGGAAAGAAGTCACCAACAAAATACCCTTTAGGAGCTCATATTTGATGATTACTTTAAACTGGAAATTAAATCACAAACAACCTTGCTTCAAAATTATCTACATCAATTTTATATAATTCATTAATTTGGGAAATTAGGATGTAAAGAACTGTTCTAGAATGATACTATAGGTACTTTTACTCCCTCACGTTACATATTCCATTATACTTGGGGATCTTCATCATTCAAAATCTTCAAAAATATTTTACTTCAAAAAGACAATGAAATATATAGAAAATAAACTCAAAAGAGAACATTGTAGTGAAATTTTAAATCCAACAAAGTATTAACAGTACCAAAGTATTTATGTTTATGAAACTGTACTGTATATTATATAAATGAAGACTTATTAGTTCAAAAATTAACTATACTTACAATACAAGACCAAAATTTGTTTTCAAACTCATAACTGCAAATATTAGAAAAAATTCCAGTGTATATGGCAGAAAGCTTTTAATAAACTGTCCAAATCCATTCAAGACGTGGCGTTTGAAAATAAAAAATCTTTTAAGACACAATTCGAAAAATTGGTTGGTTGAAAAGTGACTGTAATTTGGACATTTAACCTGCAAGAATTCATATTTTTAGCTCTTAAGTAAAAATTGTATAATGTAATGTTTTATACCTTAAAATAAGGTTTTAAACACAAGAAAATAATAATATCTTATAATTAATGTACTTTATTTAGTTAGAAATAAACAAACTTTTGAACTAACATAATGGATACACCAGTAAAAACACTATAATCATTCATAGTTCTAGTATGCTAATTTTTTCAGTAACCATCAATTAAAGTCCTATTAGTTATAAAGTTAATACGTTTAAAATAAGACAGTTTTGAAATTTAGTTTTAAACATTTCGAAATTTATGGTTTTTGTAATTTTGAATTTTAATTGGAAGTTTATTAAATAAGATGGCACCCACCTGTAAAGGTAGTAGTGAATATAATTTTAACTGACTAATTTAATTAATGGGAGCAGGGCTAAATTTAATATTGCATAAGTGAATCGAATTTCCATTGCAATTTGTTACTCTTATTCGCTCTGCTCACAGGCTCAAAGAACACGCAGGATGAAAACAACATGTACAAGAAGTCATCGAGATAATACATTTCAAAACTTACAACCAAGCTAGTTTTGTCATAACAAGCTGGTACTAACTGACTGAACTTTAATTGATTACTGTTTATTGACTGCTCTAAACCTGTCTCGAGGATTGTATACATTCATGTACGTATGAAATCTGCTAAACTGGAAACAGTTCCATTTCCCTTCCCTCTCCAGGAATGAAGTAATTTCCGCTGTTCCTCAATTAGTCATTTATTGCTTCAATGTCACGTTTTGTTGTGTTGGTTTTTTCAACGAAGTTTTGTCATACTTTACTAGCGCCTTTTACAGAGAAAGTTTAAAATGATTGTCATTGATGCTGAAACCGTTGCTTTGAGCTGGATTTCTTACTATTATTTAGAGACTTAAAAATCAACAGCAAATATTTTGTCGAAACAATAAAAGATGATAAAGAGTATTTTGTTGTAATTGACGTCTTCATTACGTTACAAATGTAGTTGTATTAAAACTATGATGATACTAAACTTCAAGGTTAGTAAACCTCACTTTTTATTGTTAACTACTTTAATACGTGAGCTTTGATAGTTTTCTAGAAAGGGCAATCTTTAAAATTCAAAAGAGAGCAGTTAGGATTGTTCTAGGACTTAAAACAGCCGTTTCCTCCCGAAGTAAATTTCGGGAAAATAAAATTTTAACATTTCCATCTATTTACAATTTTAAGTTGTTTGAGCTTTTTGAAAAGCAGTCTTAGCTCATTTCCAAATTGTGCCCCTTCAGGCTACAATCTTCGGCGGTCCAATGTCTTGGCCCTACCTTGTTACAGAACTACTTTTTATGAGCACCAGACATTCTATTGTTCCATAAAAATGTACAATAAACTGCCTTTCAACTTAACGAATTAAGTTTACTTAAGTTTAAAAGGCAACTAAAATTGTTTCTTATTAAACAGGAATTTTATTGTGTTTATGAACTTTTTAATTTTAAGTTGGATAAGTGTAAATTGTGATATGTTTATGTTAATTTACTTTTTACATCACATAATTTATTTGTGCCTTAGTTATTAAAACAATGTTGGTAATATTGACGTTGTCATGCGTAACTTGTCAATTGACAATAAACATCTTGAGTTTGAGTCCTGTATGTATCTCACAAACCACCAATATAAAATTTATTTGCTATTATGAAATGTTGTGAGGTGTATAGTTTTTCCTGTTGGGTCTTCTGCTACCGGACAAAGAGCTTGCCGAGTGTGCAGAACAAGTTAGTAGAAGACAGTGACAATGTATTCTGATCAATCAATGCCAGCACGTTTGTTTTTAATGTTATATATTTTTACTCCTTTGAACTTCGTACACGCAAAACAGCTGTTTAACTTTACACGGGTTTGCGGTAGAACTAACGCTGTTCAAGTTAAGACTTTCTGTATGTATCAAAGTGTTTTCATAATGACAAAACGATGATCCAGAACGAATTCGAACCATATTTAATTTGTCATTTTTATTTAGGACTCTAGAGCTCTAAAAGTAACGTTCGTTCAATGTAGATTTGTCTCAAGAAAAACAAAACCAGGAAAGGTTCCTGTAGATCCACCCGGGTGATTATATTGAGCTTTCAATTTAATTTACTAAACTCACACTATCTATAATGGCGTGATGATTTGAACAAATGTCAATTTAACATTGTCAATTTTTCCACATGTCCTGCGCAGCCTTATATAGAAGGTTATATGACCTGATGTGTTCCTTTCAATTCTTTGTTCATATATAGTACTGATGTATCTTAATCTTTTAAACACATTTAATGCAAATGTAAAATTATGAAAGTTTATTTCTTTGCTATCTTCAAACTTAAAACATCTTATTTTGAAGACCATTTTACTTACTGATACTAAAGAAAACAACCCTTCATGAATAGGAGTTTTTGCGAAGTTAAACCACGTTTTCCTTAAGTTAACAGTTGCAGAGACCGAAAGTTGAAGTGAGGCTGTGAACGGAGCTAATAAGATTAACAAATTGCAAAGGAAATTTGATTTACTCATGCCAGTGGCGCTTTAGTGCTTAGCTGCGTTTCGGCCTGGTTTACTTTACTGTTAAACGCACTGTAATATCAAACCAAGATTTATAGAGTTTATTATCTAGAGCCGCGAAGAAGCAATCAAGGCCAGTTATCAAATCTGTGGGTTGTAATTCAATCTCATCAGTTTCTTCCTCCACCAGCTGATCCAATCCATCACACCCCTCACACCAGCGTTGCACGTTTCATTTAAGACATTTAGTTAATTAGCACGTTAGTTAATTAACGTTGGATTTAATAATGTTGTATGGGTTGCCCAAATTTTGTAAACCTAACGTGCAGTTTTAAGCCTATAATCAGCTTTCGTGATTCACCGTGCCGGGACTTTTCTAAAGTCTTATTCATAATTTTAATTTCTTTGTTAAGAAACCTGATTCATTTGTCAGAACTCTAAAGAATTTCACCTCCGTTAGCTGTGCATAGATGGGTATTTTTCGGTCCTCTGTTACGGTTTGTCAATAGAATTCACGGCTATGATTGGTCGTTCGCTGCTCCTATCTAACCAATGCGGCTGTTTGGTGGCTGGTTAGTGGGCAGCTGTCACTAGCCTTGGAATGACTTGATTTCTCTTTAGTCTTTTAATGTTTAAAAGTTTTGCGCGTGTCGTATTGTTGTCTGGACTAGTTTATCAAATCAAATACATACCTCAAATTGTGTTTAATACAGCAATTGTTTAAAATCAATACTCTTTAACCACTATAAACTAAATTTGGACAGAGTAATATTTCAAGCAAATAATTGCTGTAATTTAAAAGTTATGAAAGAAACGATGTTTCTTTAATTTATTAAAGGACAAGTGTTCTAAGAAAAGAAGAAAGACTAAGGACTTGTCTGGTTAAGAATTCATCCCATTGTTCGTTAGACCAAGTGTCACTCTCTCAACCATTGTCAAGTTGCTTTGTTAACAAAGATCTCATATTCTTGTTAGACAGAACAATCCTCTCATTCCTTTGTTTCTTTCTAGTGAAACCAGGTCAATTCAGCTGTGTTCCTTCGTTGAAGTGCACTGCTGAAAACTGTATATCGTAGGACAAGAATGGCAGTAAAAAGGAATGTGTGTCAGAGTATAGGAAAGAAAATGTACAAATTACTTCTACGTGGTAGAAATTACTTCCTCCAACTGAAGTAACGTCTTTTTTGATCGTTTTGAGCAGTTCTGACCTTAGTTTTCTTCAAACAATAAGGACATGTATAAGTATGTCTGAAATATTCTAGAGACATGTCTCATGGTTGGTGGTCTTATTCCCTTTTTAGAGTTAAAGAGTTTTTATATAACATATAGTTTATCTGCACTTGGTGATGCAGGATTACCTGAACAACAAATTGTCAATAATTATATAGAAAACCGAGAAGTACCTTTTAACATATTATTTTACAAACCACGATTGGTTTTGTGAATTATTTCACCTTCCTGGTAGTACACAGTATAACACACGTTTGAAAATGTATTTATTACCTTTAAAATAGTTATTATTAACTCGTACTACTTTCATATTATCATGATCTCTTGTTTTTTTAATATACCAAACGCGAGTGAACGACATGACAGAAAGCTTCATGTTCTGTGCTGCTGGCACTTTGTAATTACTTTGTTTGAAACATACTTCGTTCATTACACACCGGAAATGAAGTTTTCAACTTTTCTTTGAACTTGGTTCACACAGGTTTGTTTACAGGTAGTGATTAGTTTGTACATTATTTCCAAGCCTTTTCCAGTTCCTCTGTGGGTTCTTTTTATTTAAGTAGGCCTGTGTAATTATATTTTATGATATACGAGTAATTAAAATATACGAGTTGTACTGAATAAATTCTTTTGTATTAGCTGCTAATCTGTTTACGGCCTTATCCTGTTTGTAAACGTTGATTGTTAATTGCAATCAAGCCAAACTGGTCACCTTAAAAAAATAAAACACTTTGGTACTTAAACGAGTACCTTAAAACACCACCGTCATAATACGGCTCCAAAACAGCGGTCGCTGCTTTCCAGATAGTCACATATTGTTTGAAAGGAAATTGACAAATATAGCACTTAAAGTTTTTATATTTCGCATCCTTATTTTTAATACCAATCATGCTCGTTTCATTACTTGCTAATGGTTCACGAAAATAGTATTGTAACCAAATAAATGAAATAAAGTATTTGTTTAAACACTATAACAACAGTGATGCATTCAAATGTAACAATGGAGTCTGTTTGTGATCAACTCTGGAGGGAATCAGGATGAATATATTCCATTGTTGGAATCAGATGTGTTCCCAGTGGACTTCTACAAACGCGTTATCCATTACAGAGGAAACAACTTCCATCAGCGACACTGGTGAGTAAACAACTTCCATCAATTCAATATCGGTCAAAGTGTTTGGGAACACTGAAGGTAGTGAAGCCTACTTTAAGTTTTGACCATTCAAATGGAGCTTTTGAACTGTTTTGAACGTATACATGGTGAGTTTTATATGTCCCCCACCTTAACTTTTGACAAAGGAAAAACCTTGTGAAACCCTTTGAGGAATGTTTTCATAATAATCTGAAATTTGTTTTGACGTACTTTGCGTCACCTACCCCCACCCGAAAGTCCAGGGGGAGGGCCCACCAAAAACTTATAAATTGCAACCCCTCCTTTGTGGCACCTCAAAAGAAAGGGAACTTTAAAACAAATTCAACGACGCAAAGCAAAGTTTTGTACCACTTCTCGTTCTTTAGTAATACCCACTTAAAGATGACAAGAAATCAGGTTTAAAATGCTAGGTATCACATCAAAAATTGTTATAACACAATTTTCTTCAAAATTCCCTATGGGATTATATTGTAGCGTTGTAATGTTTCCTTAAAAAGAGTTTTGAGAAACATTTGCTTTTTAAAAATAAAATTGTATGTGAAATGTGGCATTTTAAAGCGGATTTCTTGCAATCTTTCAATACGTATTACAAAAATACGAGTAGAGATAAAATAAAATTCTTTGCGTCGTTGAATATGTTTTAAAATTACCTTTCTTTTGAGGTGCTGCAAATGATTTTGGTGGGTGGGTGAAAGTACGTCAAAACAAAATTCAGATTCCTATAAAAACATTTCCTAAAAGGTTTTAAAATTTGTTTCCTTTTTCAAAAGTTAATAAGGTAAAGTTTGTCTTGTTTAACGAGGTGAAGTTAGGACTACAAAGTCCTCTCTACCACTCAACCTTGAAAAGTTATGGTGGGGGGCATATGAAACTCACCCTGTATATTATTGCAGACCCTTGCATTGAGTGCGCACACCTGAGGTGGACGCTTAAGTTTCTGGTTGCTTATTGGCTTTTTAAGTTGTGTGCACTATGTACATAATGAATCAACCCAGGAGTAAAATCGAGGCAGCCACATAGCACACATCTAAAGTTATAAATCAAAGTTAAATAATTCATCAAAATCACCCGGTCACGCTGTTTAGTAAATTTTACAGTCCGTATTTTTGATACAACTATACAAGTAGTCAAACACCACCAATACAGTAGTCAATGCAAAGTTATTTTAAATCAAACACTTATGAACTACAGACAACCTCAGCTCAGTTACATAAAATATAAAATCTACACACAAAATAAGATACATTTTTGATTGACATTACATTATTTTTCAGCAAGCTAGGCTACAATAAAGTTGTGTAGAAAAGTGGTGAACTTGGGGATAGTTTAACTTTGCAGTTCACTGATCCGCTTGTAGCTGGGAATCGAGTTCATTGTTCAATGAGTTCAACACACTTAGTCGCTATAAGCTATATATAAATACTCAGAAATGTGTTAATAAAGTAAAACATCAATTGTATCAAATTACGTGAACACAGCACATTATACTACTCAACTATTCCAAACCTAAACTCACCTATTTACGATGTAAATTATTGGTGATATGTATTACGTAAGAGTTATTAATGTGAATAATTTAAATACCTTCTACTATTCACTAGTTAGGTTAGTAACAATCCATTAGACCTATATTCAGATATCGTTATTCAGTTTAACTCTTTAGATTGAATGATTATGATTTTTCGCTCATTTTCAATGTTAAAGATTTCTATTTTGTTTTGCAATATTTTATGTATCAGCTGCAACTGGAGAGAGCAAAAATTCCTGTGTATGTAGCCATTGGTGATTGCATTTTAACGTCACAGTACAAGACTTTATTACGTTATCATCAACTTAGGAAGTCAATTATTCATCAATAGGCTGGCATACAGGACATGTTTGTCATTTTAATACATTCGATGAGTCTTGATTCTTGCTGCCAGTCAGTCGATGGGAAGCTGCCACTGGCAATGACCGTGCTTGGGTTTTCTTTAATACAATTCTTCCTATAATATACAAATTTAATGGCTAAGCAACATAGACAAGATTGAATATTCTATTAAGTTGTGACACGAGAAGTTTAAACACAAGAGGACAGCATGATTCCTGGATACTGGATGGTGAGAGAATCATTGTTAACGAAAGGATTCCCAATGATTGAAATCAATCTCTTTATCCTCCAATTCTTCCTCTGTCATCACATTGTGTTCAGCTCAGTTTCCATCCAGTTAACGCTTCTGGCCAACATCAATCGTCAAAGAACTTTTATTACACGTTTGGGTGTTATTCTATAATTTCATAAATTATTTAGCATCCTCATGGCTTTTAAGGAATATTTAAAGTCCTTCTTACAGTTTATTCGTTTCAATAATATAGGCTAGTGCTATGATGTATACTGCATTTCCAATGAAAGCCCATGGTAATTTACAATGTCATTTTTATAAGAAATCTATAAAAATTATTCTTGGAATGGAAGTCATACTCATATTGTGAACATAAAACGATAAAATCAACGTTACGAACTGTTTGGCAAGAACAGGCCAAGTTCTGAGATATCAACAATAGTCCTTCGTTAGATTTTGACGAAAAGATAGTTTAAATATATAGCTTTTGTTTGTAAACAACTGAATACATTTTTCAAGTAAATCAATTCACTAGAATCTTTAGAGAAAACTATCCAAATCCAGTTCTACGATTCCATTATTTGCTCACCAAGGCTAGGATAGAATGTCAGGAAGCGAAGCGAGGATGTGACTCTTATTTGTTACATTTCTGGCATCACAACAAGGAAACTCTGGGAAATTGAATATCGGTTTGGGATCCGACTCACATCCCTTCCTTTGTCACCAAGCACATTCGCCAAGCTGCTTCTTTGTCGTGTAAACTAGGCTTTGTCGTTACTTTGTCCAAGTCAAACACCTGATACTTGTAAAACTTAAGATTTGAAGCTCGGTGTATTCAGGTACATGCTTCCTAAATGTTGGCTTTATACGTTATGGGTTTATTATAGCAAGTTCAATAAATAAAACCGTTCCTTTCGTTACAGAATACTTTGTCACTGTTTCAGCGTAGTGTTTAGTGGAAAAAAGGTTTTTTGCAGTCTCCACGTTGAATTTTGTTAGGCTATCACCACCGTCTGCATTGTTTAAACTTCCTAGGGCTCGTCCCACCAATTTGTAGCTGTTTTAAGTATTGGTTTGATACAAATTTCTTTTTTTGTGTCCATAACACGATGGCATTTTTGGTTTAATGGGATCGTATAGGACCAGCTGTCGTCCTCTACGAAATCAGCACTATCAATTGTCCTATTTAAATAAATCGTTGTACTACAATAGCTGATGTAAAGCAGAGTTTTAAAGCATCTTACAGAAGGTTATTAGTAAATAATGTTTTATACGAATAAAGTGTCAAGAAGAGAGGAGCATTCGTGAGAGGAAATTAGGAGTTTCATTACTTATGACTCGTGACAAATGTGATTAGATCTAACGAACTATTTTACAGCCTTTTCTCCGAACATTACCTTGAGTGTTTACGACACTGACTCGGGTTGAGAATGCTAGAGCTGTTAACATGAAGTCAACGGAAATAACTCACAGGGTTCAAAATTTGAAATTGCAATAGTTTAAGAGTGCGTTGTGTTCCTTTCAAGTTGACTTGACTTAACAACAAATCAACGCCTATCTATTATAATACATTAATAACACTGTAGGTTGTGATCTTTACTACTTTTGATTAGAACATTTTCAGTTACTTGATCGACTTCAAAGGTCAAAGTAAATACTAGCGTATTGTTCAATTATTAAAAAAAGAAAGCCATGGTATTCAAGTATCAACTAAATTAAAATAATCAACGTATAGTTTTCAGTATCACACAGTTTTCGAGTTAGGTTAGTGTACATCAACAATGAAAGTGCTCAGCTATCTAACGTGGGAAACAATCGATGCTATCAATATTCTCTCTCTACAACTTGAGGCATACATCTTGACCCTCTGAATCTCTGTAATCTCTGCAGGTAGAGATAATGTTCAATGAGCTGACTTCGGTAGAGGTGCAACTTCCATCAGATATTCAACAATCGATGTCATAAATATTCTAAGTTGAGGTTCCTACAACTTGAGGCGTAAATATTGACCCTCTGAATCTCTGTAATCTCTGCAGGTAGAGATAATGTTCAATGAACCGAACTCAGTAGAGGTTAAACTTCCACCGGATTTTCTGTATGAAATAATTCAGGAAAACTTTCAACTACATTCAACCGTACTTATTTACGACGAATGTTGTACATTAGAACATTTCAAATGTAAACCAACCAATGATAGACACAGATTCAAAACAGGCCACAGAAAGCTTAAATAGTGCAAAACGCCCTATTTTATATACCAAACAGAATTTTAGGTCTATAACCAGTTACCGTGATTAACCATGAGGAGAACTTTCTAAATTCTTGTCATTGAACTCCATTATTAGGAAACATTGATTACTTGACCAATAGTTGTACAGAGGCTTTGACAAGTTTTCCGAGGTAATAATAAAATTATCCTCAACTAGTCTCACTCTAATTCTGTTTTCAAATCAATGGTTAACAAAATGCACCGCACAGACGAGCAAAGAACTGTGTATGTACAGTCTAGAGTATGTTTGAATGGTGCAGGAAAACGCTGGACGATATATTGTGGAGTTTTCCAGGAAATGCTGTTTTTGACTGAAACACTGGCTTTCATCTCTGTTAACTGATTAGGGCCATTATCTCCACTGTGAAACCAAACTTGTTAAACAGTTAGAGAAACATTTACAAACAGGGTTTCAAAACTTTCAAAGTGTTGTATTTGACCAGTTTCAAACTTAAAGTACAGTATACCCGAAAAGTTGGCTTCCTGCTCACGCCGAAACACATACGATAATTTTCATTTCACTATCAGCAGCGTTTTTTAATTTAA
Organism: Matsumurasca onukii; assembly: GCA_018831715.1. NCBI lineage: Eukaryota > Metazoa > Arthropoda > Insecta > Hemiptera > Cicadellidae > Matsumurasca > Matsumurasca onukii. The sequence goes on from CM032058.1 coordinate 63,615,113, forward strand.
ACTCTTTGCATTACTTTATTTTACTCATGAAGCGCTGCCTTGACCTCTGGGATAATAGTTCATGAATAATGAATTCATTGTGAACTCCGAAAAGACGTCAAATGTACGAATATCAAAACGACCATTTGCTTTGCAGTATCTGATACAAGACGAGTGATATTCAACTCACTGCAACTCCGAGAGCTAAATCTACTCGACGTTGTCTTTTCCATTATTTATAAATACATCCAGTCAACCCTTTTCACAGCTAACACACATACACACTCCTACGCATACAGCTGTCCGCTCCACGCTACTCCACCTTTTGAACCGCTCTCAAACAAGTTTGTAAGAGTATGATTTCAAATCGACTGTACCAAAGTATGGATATCCTTAAAAAACTGTTTTACGAAGTTTAATAAACCAACCAAGTTTTACACATCCTAAATCATGAGAGTTAAACTTCTGAGTAGTTGGGGGGTAAGCTTAAGCTCACTATAGATAATTTCCAAGGAGCCAGTAGGGAATCGTTAATGAGAACAAATGTCGTGTTACCAATCAAAATAAAAGAATTAATAACAAAAGGTAATATTTTTATTGAACATTTTGACGTTACACGAAATGGGGGTGTTTTGAGAATAAAATTAGGCTATTCACTTGGAACTATCTATCTTAACCTTCCCACTACCTTTATCTGACCGATATTTTCAAGACAAAATAGTTTCTCAACTGTGAAGTAAAGCTTGGAAGTGAAACGATCTTGTGAAAAGCTGCTTTCAAGTCGGTAGAAGTTTTCTCATTAACCACAGTTATTACATAGTTCCATGAATCACAGTCAACAGTTCTGCTGTTCCCCTCGTACAATCAACGTTCCTACGTGTTCCATGATTCCTACTGAAAGAATAATAAATGATAGACTTCAAAGTGCCGAAAATAATTGTATAAAGGTTTTATACATTTATCATAATTTCATTCAAGGTATAAACCTTAGAATTAAACCAGAAAAAACTCGTATAGAGAGTAATAAATTAAAAAAGAAAATTCATTATACATGTAACAATTAAAATTACCTAATGGAAAATAATAGTTTACCCAGTACACCAAAGTCCAAATTGGCCTTCACAAAAATTAACATAACACGAGAGAGTAGAGAGATTTTTATTTAAAAAATGTTATTTTAAAATGTTTACATAAAACACACCAACGCAGGAACTTTAAAAAACAACAAAAATTTAATTCCAACAAAATATTAACACAAATATGTACAGCTTAGCAAGCAAAATATGACAAAATAATACAATAGTATAACTAACAAAGATGCATAATGATTTTATGTTTTAACATAAATATAGTGAACAAAACACAAAAACATCTTCCATTACTAAATTGTGAATACAAAAATGATTCAATATTTTAAATTCAATGTAACACTTTTTAAATCGTTTGAAAACTTTTATATTGAATTTCCTTTATTTTATCAGCTTAAACATGTTGAAAAATTCTGAGCACTACAAGTATAGAACTGCTAAATTTTAACCTAAACTTGGGAACCGGAAAAATACGGTGAGATGCTGTCTTAAATTGTAATTTTTCTTGAGATGGCAATAGATATTTGAACTTCTGTAAAAAATATTCCTTTAATAGTCTTTAAAAACATAAAGATAATCTCACATAATGGTAGAATTTTTGTAGTTTACAAATATAGGCCAAGAATGTGTAACTCTTTTGGGACTTTTATATCTTTACTTTGATGACGGTTTTTTGTAAAACAATAATAGATACAAGCGGGAATGGGTGTACCACCTCAGCGGCAATACCATAACCCCAGCTTTGAACTAACCAATGCATGACAAATTTTAGAAGAATCTTTAGTTGACACAATTCCCTCAAGAAGTAAAAATGTTCTGACAACTTTATACATATCGCTTCAAAGTTTGTTGATATGGTTTGTCCACAAGCTTTTACACCCATTAGCAAAAACCCAGGTATTTCTTAATACTTCAACTTCGTTTATTCTGAGACAATCGCAAGAAATATCCTGTATTGGCAGGTAAAGTCATGATGTCACAAGAACTAACAAAACAGTTGCTCCTTCTTTTAAAATCAAAGATTTGATGTTCTATTTTTCACTCATAGGACCATGTGTAATCTCTATCAAACCAATAGCGGGATCGGTAAATCACTTTGAAGTATTATTCCAAGATGTAAGAAAGAAGGAATACGATAAGCGCAAAATGCAGTTAAATTTCCTCGAAGGAAACCATTGCAGAGACCTTCACGTATATTAAAAATAAGATTGGTCTTAGTATGGTATTCTTGAGGTACACCATGATTCAGCATTAATTCCGAACTGAACACATTCGATTTCACCTTCCACGCTGTTTTCTATGTGATATATAGCTAGAAACCAGTTTAAAGGAGTTCCCTACACCAGCAGAAAACATTTTGTCCAATAGCACATTATGGACGCTGCATCAAATGCTGGTAATGTCAATGTAAAGAGACAAAGTCTCCTCTCCTTTGTCCATACCCATCATAGATATCGGACATGAAAGTGAGAAGCGCAATCTCCGTGGAACGAGAGTTTCTGAACCAAACTGGTTATCATAAATAAATTATTGGTTTCATGCAGAAAATCAATTTGTTTTTAAATAATTTTCTCCAACACTTTTAGAAAACATGACAACGAAGAAATTGACCATAGTTTGATGATTCGATGGATTGTCCTTTTAGTAGAGAAGTACCATGAAAGTGGCAGACTTCAAACATTACTGGGAAACAACCTGAACCAAGACTGAAATTGTACAGATAAAACCAGAAACGTCAATTATGTGAATATAAAATCTTTTTAACACAGAAGAATTTATTTGGTCAGAGCTAGAACTAGGCTTCACAACTTGTGAATAGTAAAATAACCTCATGTTTATCGGTGGTTTCATGAAGAATGAACCACGCTCCCCATAGCAGCGGGAAAATGGCTATCAAGATGTTCTACCGTGGTAATATTGCCAATGACATTGGAAGCGTGATCAGCTACCAACAAAATACTTAATGAATTCAATGGAAATTCGAGTTTTATCTATATTTATAAAAGGCTTTGTCCTGACTGACCTCACTCACTCACTCATCATCGCCGAGCCAAAACTACAGGGCCTAAAGAGTTGAAACTTTGCACACCTGTTTGTGGTAGCCCAAAACCACCCACTAAGAAACGGTTTTGTAAAATTTTGATTTTAAGGGTGGTTTTGAGGGGTGAAATTAAGCAAAATGTACGTCTCTACTATTTGACCGCTAGCCTAAACGATCCGATCTTCAATCTGATGAAAAATCGTTAGTGTGGCATGAAATTATCTACAAGTTTTATATCAAACACTTTTTTGTATCTCTAAGTTTACGAGTTATTGAGCAAAATGTAAAATCTGGTCACTTGGCCCAGTTTCCGCGCCCCACTCACCATATTGACACCCTCTTCTATCCAGTTGCTGCCTCTGTAGGTAAAATTTCAGATAACGATGTCCTGTTAATCTACTATTTAGGCCTTGCAGAATACTTTATTTATTCAACGTTTATTCAGACTAAGATAGACTTACCTCTACGTTGAATGGTTGAAACAGTTACGACGAGTATATTACTGTTCTAGAATGGTTATAGGTTCGAATTCTTCAATACTGCAACTGTACTGTACTTCAATAAAGCAATTTAAGAATTCTAAAGATGTATCGAATGATTATTAAAAGTATGAAAGCTGAATTAAAAGTATAAGCATGGGTAAAGGTGTCAAATTTTAAAGTCTAACGCTTGAGTGTTTTATAAAATTGTCCATAAGATGACTATTAAGGTAAAACAGTTTTACGGCAGAACGTATTATTTGACGAGATACGAGTATTACCTTGCGATTCAGCTTAATGGCAAACAAATTTTTTAAAATTAGTTTTAATTTTAAGGAATTTCAAAGACATAATATACTTAGTAGGTCTAACCATAGATTTGTGGAACAAATTAGTATTTAAAATATACATTTTGCGCCCAGCTTAACCTAATCTATACAAAAAAAGACTTTTGTCTGATTTGGTGGTTAATTTGCAAAGACCGAAACTGGCGTCAACAAAATTCCTGTCCATCTGTCTGTAACGTTTTTAAGGCATCTTGGACCGCTCATAATCGGCAAAATGGGGTGAAACTTTTTTAAGAGTTTTGCCCATTACGCAGTGTGTCTTTAGCTATATTTTATACCCATACAACGTCAACAAAATAAATGGTGAGGGACCAAAGTAGGCACTTAACACGTTTTAAGGTACATTGGACCGCTTATAACTTGAAATCGGCTGAAAATATGGTAGTGAAACTTCGTTTAAGGATTTAACCCATCACGCAGTGTGTTTTAGCCATATTTTTTATCCATACAACGTCCACAAAATAAATGGCGAGGGACCAAAGTGGGCACTAAACACGTTTTTACGGCATACTGGACCGCTTATAATTGAAAATCGGCTGAAGCTATGGTAATGAAACTTTGTTTAAGAGTTTAACCCATTACGCAGCGTGTATTTAGCTATTTAAAATATCGGTACCCACTAAGAAAGGATGTTTCTAAATTCAAAAATTTAGGTGAGTTTTAGGGTTTCATTTTGGGAAAACTATCTCAGAATTTCTTCACTTTGACATTCAGAGAACTGGGAAATTCTCACTTAAGATATTCAGAGCATCGGGAAAATTTCCTTACTTCGACAATCAAGGCACTGGGTAAAATTAAATACTTTTGAACGGTGCGGGTTAAACGCACGAAATTTTACAGGCCTTTTATGGTACAAACTACTTTTCTAATTAGTTGTTGGTCCGATGGCACCAGTGGGTGCAACCAGTTGGGGTGAGTAGAACGGATTTTGCAGATGACTATAGGACATGGCATATTGTTGAAAAGGTATTTTTTAACACATTCAATGTGACAAACACCGTTTCTGGAAATTTGGGTCTTAGGTTATTGCCGGTTAAAATGTCAAACATTTTAAGTTTTAACGGCAATAACTTTTGATGGAATAGTCCATTAAAAATTTGGTTTGCAGCATTGTTTTTGGTGAACATAAATTTTAACGATATGCAACTTGCCGCAATTTAGTTAATATGGCGGGGTATTTGTATGGTGGGGGGAGAACGCTTCTGTCCACACTGTCTGCAGAACTGCCAACGACCCTCCCGCGTAACTGTGGTTAAATCCTAAAAGTAAGATTCAAAAGAACAATCACTACCGTCTGTCTTTATATTTGTAACATGAGTTCTGAAATTAACTAGGGTACGAGTAAATCAGACGCTATCAAACGAATCTTGACACATAGTATTGGTTAAAATGCTGTACTGGAATTTTGTTTTAGGCTACTAGAACGCTGGCACCTATGAACCATGCGGCATCAGCAAAGGCTATTTTGACTTTGTTCAGTAGCAGTTGGTACTTGGTAGAGGCTTCACGCTACTTATTCTACTCAATTTACCTGTGGCATTTTGTTCCCCTTTCTCTTTCTGTTCCTGTGGTTTTGCTTAGGTTTGGTTTCGTGTGATCAAATTATTTTTATCGTTAGCGGAGGTAAATACGAAATCTTCTTATGTAGTGTTTTAGTAGGTTTAAAAGAAATTGTTAGCTTAAGTTGAGTTAAGCTATAAGATGATAAATTATTATGCTAATACATTGTAAATATTGCTATAAATTAGGGTTTTGTAAATAAAAGTACGACTGTACATTATTAGTTAAAGTGTTTATAAGAAGCAACCGGATAGAGCACGAGCGACCTCTAACCGGTATAGTTAATTTAACATGGAAAAATTTACAAACTATGTTTTAAGTAGATTTACTAGCCAAAATGGGAAAATTGTTTCAATAGAAGCGTAGATCCATTAACAGCTTTAATGCTCCATATTGAAGCAAAACGTTACACCCCTTGCTAAACAAAATATGTACAGTATTACGATTATTTGAGTTCTATGTTCTTATGAGGAAAACCAGTTTTAATAAACGTAATTAATAATTTATTGTTTGGCAAAAGTACAATCTTTAGAGTTTATGTGAAGCAACCTTAATAGTTTAGTGCTTTTGTCGAAACAGATTTTTATTTAAGTACGTTAACCGGTTAAAACGTCGTTTACTCCGTGTTATAAACGGTGCCCAGTGGGTCCCGCGGCCGCTCCATCCGGCGGCCTCTTAGTAAACTACATGGTCATAATATTTTCAGCCTCCCCATGGCTGAATAACCAATTTTAGGTACTAAAACCATAACAAGGTGAACTGATAGGCAAACAGTGTAATTTACCAAACAACACCAACATTAAATTTGTTTAGAAATATATTGGTAAATTTAATTACGAAAATTCTGTTTTTGAATCCCGTAGCGTAGCACGGACTGTCAGCTAGTTATATATAAAAACCCCACCAATATCAATCTCCCTAATTTATTTGTTATGAATTTTTTACCTATTAAACTATTAACTACATTCCATTGAGCTCTAGTATTTCCTGAATACTCATCAAATCTAGCATTATAGTAACCTTCTTTGAAGCGGCTATATCTAGTTTGAGTTTATATTTCTTGAAATTAATGTAATGTGAATGTAATTGCATATTATTAGGGTGAGAAATCGTTAATGAAACGCTTTTTCCTTCTTATCACTTCTACGTAACAACTGATTAGTAATCCAAGGCTTTCCTTTTACTGAATTTAGAATTACCAGAAACATTCTCCAAACATTTTCAAAAGTCAGCGTACAACAAACATAAAAACATATCAAACGCAGAAGAAACATTATTATCCATCAAATATGTACAGGCTTCCAATCTATACAGGAAATATAATCTATAAACTTATTACACTTAACTTAAATTCAGGCAGGTCTGGTGCAAACAACGTTTGTTTAATTTTTACAGTTATCAAAAACGGCAGAATGATCTGATACAGCAATGTGCACACTTTGCCCGAACATTCTTGAACAAAAGTCATAAGAAAATCTAAGAAACAAAGAAACGCATGATCAATACATGATTTACTGTTCCTGCTGACTCTTGTAGATTCGTTAACAAAAGATTTAAACCAGCTGACAACATGAAATATAATTATTTGTATCAATGGTAACAGAGCTAAAATCAATATTTAAATCACCAAAAATAAAAATGATTTTAAGACTTGCATGTACATAAAACCGGTCTATATCAAAGGAATTTGAGGCACAGAACACTGTGGAGCCGGTATCGCCAGCAGTGAACTGCATGACCGGACTTTACAAGTAAGAAGTAAAACAATCAGTTCACTGAATATCCGTCAACTGACGAACCGATATAACCTCAATATGTGATTTTGTGTAAAACCCAAACCCACCCGTTCGATATCTCAAATTAGAGTAACTGTGGGTATTAGATCCTGGAATATTAAAATTACCTATTTTAGTATTCGTGACCATATTGGCTGTTAAAATATAATGCCAAATGTAATTTTAAGCTGTTGATTTCAATTGCAAGGATCAAACACGCATGAACACTTCTAAGTTTTGAGTTAAACATATGCAAGGTTTCATTAAATTTTGAAATTTCTTTCACTAATTGTGCAATTGATTAAGATATGCTTTCAGAAAAACAAAAACAAAACTTATACATTTAGAAACTGGGTACAAACTCTATTCCGCGACATTTCAGTTACAGTTTTTCCTAAGTCTGCAGTAGAACTTTATCACCTTTATTGGTAACTTTGTCTTCTTCCGCATGAAAATCTTCCACCTTCAATCACTGATCAGGTAGTAGTTTCTTTTGTTTCATAAACTCAAAAGCGGAGAAAGCTTTCTTCTTGAGGTACTCAGGTTTTCATTGAGCAGGCCAACTGGTCAAATTATAGTTGTAGCCAATGATTCAAAGTATTTAGTTTCTTCCTCAAGGCGAAGTAAGTAGGCCTTCGAAGCATCTAGGTGAGACGTTCGACCATCTTGCATAATTATACCAGGTCTGGTTTCCATTTTGGTTTTGGTGAAGTCTATGGCAGGCATCATGTTAGGCCTCTATTAGATAATTTCAGAGAATTGCCTACCTCATAACTTCCATTTACACATTTTCATTAGGTACTGTATATAGTAAGGTTCAAATTAAAAAGCATTATAATGTTTCTAAATGTAAAAGTCCTAAACAGTGATGGACCCTCTGTCTATCGCAGGTCACAGTTAATAGTCAAGTAAATCCTTTGCCATTACTACTAGCAGGTTTTAACTAATCTACATACAGTATAAATCAGGCTTGTTTTAGCGTTGATTGACACAGATATTGTAGGACTGATAGTTGGCGCTTTGGTGGCTCGAGTAGTTTGAAAAATATATGAAACATAATTAGTAACAGTCAAATTAGTATATGCTGGTTGGTATGTTTTCAAAGATACGCTCAAATTTCATTAAGAAGCTGTAAAAGCCAATTTTTATTGTAAGGTTAGTGTATATTTATATTATTTTGTTAACTAACGTTTACTTAATGGTAATTATGTGGAAGAGAGGACAGTCCTAACTTCAACACAAAATAAAGACCAATTTTACTTAAAATAAAAACCACAATCGCCTAGTTAATTTGCAAATTCGTGTGAAAAGTAAATTTTCTCCTCTCGCAGTTAGTAAACGTTATTGTATTTTTACTGACTTATTGGCAAACAGTCTATTGCAAAGAAAAGTGAGATTTGAGATGAGGCTGCATGAATAATTCAGCGTTTGTCCCAAGATTCGGATTTTCACCTTTGTCACTTGCCGATAAACTTCCACTCAATATTATCTTAAAGCGACTGTTCTTTGTGGGTGAAGGAAGGTTTTGTTAGCTTTCTTAGATATGAAAACTAAATTAAATGCGTCTGAATTGTACCAATGCTAGAATTGTACTCTTTATTACTTTAACAATAAGTAAATAACGGGGTTTCCTGCCATTTTATAAAAAAAAGATTGGCTGGGTATAACTATTTTAGTTTTCAATTTACTTTTATTGGCAATAATATTTAAAATTTTCCGTGTGTTTCTTGTAGCTTTAATAGTCAATAGCTAACGTTTAAATACTTCAGTAGCTTTGGAGAATATTCTATTTTGGAGACTTATTGTGTCTTGGGGTATACCTTTATAGCTCTCAATATTCCATTAATTAGTATTGATAGTTGTGTATAAACGTAAACATTGCAGATTGTAAACAACTTAAATGGGAATCAACTAATCTCCGCCTAAGCTTTCAATTAAAAAGCACAACCCAATAAGTTAACTTAATTAGATTAAGTGCCCAAAGCTCTTGAAAGTTTGGAGTATAATTTAGATAAAATGCAGAATAAATGTTAAATAAAACTAGAAAAACTATAGGGAAACATAGAGGGAAGAAGATATAAAATATGTGCACCACATTCTCTCTGAGTCAATTCATTTCCTAACATCTGATAAGATTATTCTTCGTCACGTTTCCACACAAAGTAGATTTTACTCCTCACACTATCCTACACGCTAGAGGAATATACAAGATGCATATAGAAGATGAAGCTACTACGTTAGTTCCTCACAAAAATTTAAGTTAAATTAAATAGTTCCTCACATAGCCGAACCTAAAGGTTGGCTACATTGACTTCCCAATAAGATGCCACAACTTAACCGGAATCAAAGCTGGTATATTTTACCGTCAGTAAATACCCTAGAACTTCTAATGAACAAAAGAATTTATTTAAAGTATAACAGTTCTTTGTTTTACGTTAGGGTGTAACATATTGTGGATCTATCCCCTACCAGAGTTTGTGTTGGGGAATAACTGCCGCATTATGTATTTGCTCGACAGCAAGCACAGCATAAACCCGACATAATGTAGATACCACTGATAACACTGGTGCCACAGTGTTAAGTGTTGGTTAAAGTGGAGTGAAGGGAGTGACTTGAGTGTTAGAGTGATACCTCACTTAATCACACTTCTGCCTTCATACGTCACATCATTAGTGAGTCTAGCAGACGTACAACTCCAAGTACGTAGAGGGTGATTGAACGAGAAAATATACATTCGGTTTATAAATCTTTCAAAACGTATATCGCACGGCATACTTGTTTACATAAATTTGAAGAAAAGAACATTATAATAGCCGAATTTCCGACTGTTTAACACATGGCTATATATCAGGCGTAATGTACTAAGTGAGCTCACTCCAAAGTCCCTTTATAGTTCTTTAATCTACTATTCTGGTGGCGAAGCTTTAAGTCTTAAGCAGGCAAACTACCTCGAACGGTACTATGCTTACTAAATCATATTGTAAGTTTTTAAACTTAGACTTTTGTCAACCGTATTTCTGATTTATTTTTCAATAAAAAAACGCTTGTAGTAGATATTTAATGGCTTAAAACTTTCTGTTCCTTATACTTAAATCACAACTATTAAATTTGTTGCCTCTTAAATGGCGGTACAGGGTGAAACATAAGCTTGCTCACCAAAGATCGGCGCAGGAAATGACTTTTTGTTGTTTGAGCCGATCACCCTGCACTTTATGGTTGGGAACTGAGAAGGGCCACAAAAGAATAGCCAAGAAGCTTCTCGATTATTTGTAAATAAATAAATGGTTGTATCCTATAACGGGTTCTTTGCCTGAGTAAATTGTCAATTGGAAATCAAGTTGGAACTTATCGAACTTGCTACTGTAAAGGGCAAACACTTGAATGTTACAGTCGTCCATTATAAAAAAAAAGTAATTTGCTACTCATTCACGAAAGGGCTCTTTTTCACATTGACAAAACAAATATAATCACAGGATTGGGAAACAAGGTTTGTATTTCAGTTTGTCAGAGAGAATACATTTGAATGTGATTATTGTGACACATGTATAGGGTTCAAACTTTGCTAACTTCTCTGACATAGATACAAACTGATTCAAACTTGTAAAGCATAATAATAATTTCTTTTGAATATCTGGTATGATTAAAAACCAGCGGGGTATCGGTTTATTGAATTGACCTGCATTGCTCAATAGAAGGTTTCTTTGAGAGCAACTGATTAAAGACCGAAATATTGTTTAATATGTACTTTATGATGTTGGTGTCGTACAAAGAGGCTTTTAATACACTTATAAAAACAGTCTTGTAGACTGTTAACAAGACTATACCTCATAACTTATTACTACCACTCATCACACTCATCCTTCACCACGTATTTGCCTTAAAATAGGCTCATGAGAGTGGTCGGCATCTCAAATAGTGATATATAGTTTAAATTTACACTGAGATTAGTTTAAAACAAGTAAAGCTTACAAATTATTCAACTAAAGGCATTAATGTTCGTCATGATAACAATTTCACCTCATTTTAGCAAGTTGAAAACGACATTTCATTTCAAATTTGATTGGTGAGACTTAAATATAAAATTCTTCTTGAATGGAAGAAACTTAACAACAAAAAAAGGTTGTGGTTTCTTTTGAAAAATTTCTATAGTTAAAAGACATGTTTTAAATATGTATACTTATATACTTATGTTTTAAATACTCTTTGTTTAGTTGGCATTGTTGAATAGTACTGTAAGGTGTTGGGAAAGTGACACGAGTTTGGCAGTTTACAAACTTGAGTGATAAAGATCTAAGTCAGTTGACAGTTGAAACAGCTGACTCAAACTCAAACTGGAAAACTTTCTCCTGACATCTTGATTAAGTCTTTAACCCAGATTGATGTTCTAATGTTCTTTCAAACACGATTTGTTTTGTAAAGAATCCTTTTGGCGTATTCCCAACCTACCTTTGGGTATTGGCCTCATGGGATGGTTTGGATGTTTTTGCTGTCTATCTACAGTATTAGCTAAAGGCTTCGTCTGCATGTGTCAAGCTCAACTGCGCTCAAAGCTATGGACGTGGTAATAGTTCACTCAAAAAGAAAGTCGTACCCCTATTGTTTACTATTTGTCTCGTTGTTGATTTCACGTTTTTTTCTCCTTAATTGCATCAGTCATATAATAGCAGTTGCCATACAGTACACGGCACTGCCGCGGTGCGGCGTCGTAGTTGCGTCTGTGTCGTTGTTTTGTTTCTTTCTTGTGACAACGAAAAATGTCTTTGAAAATGTCTAGTTTGGATTAACCAGACATTCGGATTAACGGGGGTCAGATTAATGGTACTGTGGTGTACAGATGAATGAAAGAACTCATGATAACAGTTTAAAGAGAATAACTTACTAAATGGAAGTAAATGAATTTTTACAAGCTCACCTTGAACACAAATTAATAATTTGCTATAATCTTGAAATCTGCATTTGGCAATGCCAACATTAAAAGGATGGACATAATAATAGTTTTCTTACTTACCAGCCTTTGACAGTATTGGTCATTAGCTAGTAGTTTTATGTTATGTAGCCATTTCAAATCTAAGTAGGCACATAGTGGTTTATATTTACGATTTATTTAAATTGTTTTAGCCTTTTAACCTTATTTTTACCTCATGTTTACTCACTTATATCCCTTACGTTTTCTTAACATTCTATTGACTTGTACGTGGTTTCATTTCCTAACACTTTCTCTGTTTCCATCATTTTTCCTTCCTTCTTGTTATATTTCTTTCCACACCGGATTTTACAATAGTTTCCTATTGATTAAGCGTATCATTTATGGATCAACGCACCAATGTAAAACTGGCAGTTCTTTAAAACATTCAAATACATTCGAAATTGCAAAGCATAAAACATTAATTGAAATTCTTCTCGAGGGTACACTAAACGTATAGTCTACACTATACAGTTCATTTCTATAGTTCTGACGATGTCTTTCGTGACTTTAATTTCAATTCTGCGGAGGCTAAATACTTGATAAATTGTGAGAACATACAATCTTCTCGCTATCTACACCTACTACGCTATTGACAAAGTTAGGCAATAGGAGTTAATGGTTAAGATAAACTCTAGGCTGAACTTGGACCAACTTAACTAAGCGAGTCCAAGTCACCTTCCGCTCCTCATCAAGTTATACAATGCAGAGCTGATAAGGTTTAGTTAAACTGCCTTAACTACAAGTTACTCATACTAAAACCACCATTTCAATATTGGTATTTGCCTCCCTTCCTAAATCACTATTTGAGATGCCGACCACTCTCATGAGGGTATTTTAAGGCAAATTTGTGGTGAAGGATGATTATGATGAGTGGTAGTAATGAGTTATGAGGTGTAGTCTTGTTAAACTAAGGCCGACTCTTCCTTAGAATGGGTCAGTCATTAGTTAATACCCAATGAACAATGGAAAACAGGGTGACAACGGAACCCTGACGGATTTGACTACGCAGTACTTCGGTTGTGGTGGGGGTAGAGTGGGGAATAACGTGCCTGAACTCAGCATACGACGCTATCAGTATCATGGGAAGAGTGGACTGTAGAACATCGCATGTTTGTGTACGACGCGTTTGTCAAAAAAATAACAAATCTGTGGTGACAGTTCAATTGACTTTCCGAGTTCCGCCTCATGAGGCACATTTTCATTTGAATGGGGACAGTTAACAAGCGAAATTTACGATACCAAGCACCTGAAAACCCTCATCAAATTCCGAAAGACTCTACACTGACCGCGTGTTACGGTTTGGTTTGCGATAGCTTCTATATTCGGCATTATCGGACCCTCTACTTCTTTGAAGACGAAAATGGAAAGCAATGTTACAGTCAACTCGGCTCGTTACATCCACATGCTGAACACGTTTTTGCTCCCACAGCGTCAAAGTCGATGCCTTAACATTAGAAATGCTTATTTCAAGAGATGAGGACTGCGCATACTGCTAGAGAGTCCATGCGAGTCGTTCAAAGAATGTTTACAGGAAAGGTCATCTCACGTTTAGGGAGACATCCCATGGCCTCCTAGATCACCTGATCTTGAGCTCAGTGATTTTTTTCAGTGGGTTACACCTCAAAGCACAAGTTTACACCCACCAACCCGGTCAATATTTGAATTGAAGGAGACAATCAAAGAAGAAGTCGCAGCAATCGACAACGCTGTCTAATTGAGTTAAGAACGATTTTCAGGCAAGACTTGAAAATGTATTCAGGGGTTGGACGTCACATGCCGGATGTAATTTTTCCACCAATACGAACTTTTCTAAAATGGCGTTATATTTCAAAGTTTTGATGTACTAACATTGATTTTTTGGTTCAATAACAACCGTGTACCGATCATTTGTAAACCGTCAGTTCCCGTGTGTCACCCCGTGCCACAAGCGACCAACGGCTTACGTTATTTCCGAACCAGCAGGTGATGGTCTGATATGTCTAAACGATGGTGGGAGCTGATGTGGGTATCATCATATGATCACCGATAATTATTGAGCCGTTGTGACCTATATCATCCTCACCAAAACCTGACCTCCATGAAGCTGGATTACTGGACCACGCCACGAGTCCCAGTCTTGTCAAGATCACTCAGTATTAAGTGTTTGGATTTACTACCGAATATGCTTTCTTTACCCTTAAATTCTTTGAAAACTAGTATTTTCGGTGTATAACATTTGCCCATAAATTAAATCATGGACCAGCTGTACAGTTAGTCAGGGTTTGGTGTGTACAGTGGTATGGCATATCTCTCCACAGAGCTCAGTGTTTGCACTTCACTGACAGTCTCCAGCATTGATTCATTGACCGAGCTGTTACAGTTAGTCAGGGTTTGGTGTGTACAGTGGTATGTTTGCATATCTCTCCACCAGAGCTCAGTGTTGCACTTCCACTGATACAGTCTCCAGCATTGATTCATTGACCGAGCTGTACAGTTAGTCAGGGGTTTGGTTTTGTACAGTGGTATGTTTGCATATCTCTCCACCAGAGCTCAGTGTTTGCACTTCACTGATACAGTCTCCAGCATTGATTCATTGACCAGGCTGTACAGGGTGGTCAGGTTGGTGTGTACAGTGGTATGTTTGCATATCTCTCCACAGAGCTCAGTGTTTGCACTTCACTGATACAGTCTCCTGCATTGATTCATTGATCCTGCTGTAGTTTAGCACAGTCAGGGTTTGGTGTGTACAGTGGTATGTTTGCATATCTCTCCACAGAGCTCAGTGTTTGCACTTCACTGATACAGTCTCCTGCATTGATTCATTGACCAGCTGTACAGTTACAGTACAGTCAGGGTTTTAGTGTACAGTGGTATGTTTGCATATCTCTCCACAGAGCTCAGTGTTTCACTTCACGAGATACTCCTGCATTGATTCATTGTCACTGCAGTGTACAGTTACAGTACAGTCAGGGTTTGGTGTGTACAGTGGTTTGCATATACTCTAAGAGCTCAGTGTTTGCACTTCACTGATACAGTCTCCTGCATTGATTCATTGTGCCTGTACTGTACAGTTACAGCACAGTCAGGGTTTGGTGTGTACAGTGGTATGTTTGCATATCTCTCCACCAGAGCTCAGTGTTTGCACTTCACTGATACAGTCTCCTGCATTGATTCATTGTCCTGCTGTACAGTTACAGCACAGTCAGGGTTGGTGTGTACAGTGGTATGTTTGCATATCTCTCCACCAGAGCTCAGTGTTTGCACTTCACTGATACAGTCTCCAGCATTGATTCATTGATCTGCAGTACAGTTACAGCACAGTCAGGGTTTGTGTATTACAGTGGTATGTTTGCATATCTCTCCAAAGAGCTCAGTGTTTGCACTTCACAATACAGTCTCCTGCATTGATTCATTATCACTGCTGTACAGTTACAGTACAGTCAGGGTTTGGTGTGTACAGTGGTATGTTTGCATATCTCTCCACCAGAGCTCAGTGTTTGCACTTCACTGATACAGTCTCCTGCATTGATTCATTGTGCGTACTGTACAGTGTACAGTTACAGTACAGTCAGGGTTTGGTGTGTACAGTGGTATGTTTGCATATCTCTCCACCAGAGCTCAGTGTTTGCACTTCACTGATACAGTCTCCTGCATTGATTCATTGATCCTGCTGTACAGTTACAGCACAGTCAGGGTTTGGTGTGTACAGTGGTATGTTTGCATATCTCACCAGAGCTCAGTGTTTGCACTTCACTGATACAGTCTCCAGCATTGATTCATTGATCCTGCTGTACAGTTACAGCACAGTCAGGGTTTGGTGTGTACAGTGGTATGTTTGCATATCTCTCCACCAGAGCTCAGTGTTTGCACTTCACTGATACAGTCTCCTGCATTGATTCATTGATCCTGCTGTACAGTTACAGCTACAGTCAGGGTTTGGTGTGTACAGTGGTATGTTTGCATATCTCTCCACCAGAGCTCAGTGTTTGCACTTCACTGATACAGTCTCCTGCATTGATTCATTGATCCTGCTGTACAGTTACAGCACAGTCAGGGTTTGGTGTGTACAGTGGTATGTTTGCATATCTCTCCACCAGAGCTCAGTGTTTGCACTTCACTGATACAGTCTCCTGCATTGATTCATTGACCGAGCTGTACAGTTACAGCACAGTCAGGGTTTGGTGTGTACAGTGGTATGTTTGCATATCTCTCCACCAGAGCTCAGTGTTTGCACTTCACTGATACAGTCTCCGCATTGATTCATTGATCCTGCTGTACAGTTACAGCACAGTCAGGGTTTGGTGTGTACAGTGGTATGTTTGCATATCTCTCCACCAGAGCTCAGTGTTTGCACTTCACTGATACAGTCTCCAGCATTGATTCATTGACCTGCTGTACAGTTACAGCACAGTCAGGTTTGGGTGTACAGTGGTATGTTTGCATATCTCTCCACCAGAGCTCAGTGTTTGCACTTCACTGATACAGTCTCCAGCATTGATTCATTGAGCGTACTGTACAGTTACAGCACAGTCAGGGTTTGGTGTGTACAGTGGTATGTTTGCATATCTTTCCACCAGAGCTCAGTTTAGTCAAGGTGTGGACCGAGCCATTACTACAAGCGATCACTATTATCTGTTACTACTCATTACTATAGCTGCTCAAAACACCGGCGTTAATTCACACCAGTTTCATCAACAATATATGTATTTGAATTACGAACAAAGTATAATTAGTTTGATGTGTTCAGATAGCTTTTAGTTAATGCACTGCAAGAGGCACTGTTAGTTAACAAACTTATATTTTGCCAGGTTGAGTCGTGCTTTGCGGTATTAACAGGGCTTTCGTGACAGTGAATATTTTTGAGCAAAACAAACCTTGTGCAACGAAACCGTATTGGTTTTGTGGTTATTTTTAGTTGTTGATACTGGTCGAATTTTATTTTAAACTCAAGCTTGGCCGAATTGTTCACGATTTCAATTTAATTTTACCTTGAACTACCTTGGCATGTCTATGTACGCACGCCGGTGCTACAACTAAAATCTAGTTCTTCTGTTTACACTGCGTCAATACATCATTATAATTATCTTGAAATATTTCCATCTCATTGTGGAGTACCATCCGCAATCACTGATTGGCTGAAGAGTAATCAATCCCTGTTACTAATAGGGTAGCAGATAACAAGTGGCGCTGTTTCAGCCAACTAGTGATCAATGATGGCACTGCACAGTGAGACTAAAATATTACAATAATAATATAATCTTCAGGATGATATTTACCAAACAAAATATTATAAAAGCAAGTCTACGAAATATAGGCCTATTTCGTAGATTTGTTGTTATTTTAATATTTTGTAAATCAAAGCTAACTATTATGATGTATTGATGTGAATCGGAAGAACTAGATTAAACGTCTTTGAAATACAACAGTATCACTCTTGTAGAGTTAGTTCGTTCTATGTATTTCAACTTTTGTAATATGCTAGAATAAACATGTTTTAATTTTTTGTGTCCTGTTATTTTTGTATTGACTTGAGCAAACTTTAAATACAACTATGTTCTGACTTTTCTTGTAAGCACATTCCTTCCCTCAAGCACATTTATTCTCAAAAAATCCCGTAGATCCTACGGTTACACGATCTTTACTCAAGGTTGCGTATTTCTGGACGATGATAATCAATCAACCCAACTCTGTGGTCTATGTACAGTCGATTCCTTACCAATACTTTATTAATTAAAAAATATAACTACTACTTTATTAATCAATTTATAAAGGATAGTGTGTTTATTTTGAACGTCAAACTTGTGACAGATTTATAGAGAGCAATCTGTAATCAAATCACGCGGTCGAAGTACGCTATAAGCACTCTCAGCTTGGATATGATTGGGAACTTTGTTCAAGGGCTTTCCATGAAGTGTAAAGCTGAAATCACAACAAAAACTCGTCATTTTCTATTAAACACTATGCGTAGGTGTTATTAAAAACTACAAAACTACAAGTGATAAAAATATTTGAAAGTAATATTTAATTAATCCTATTTATTGGTACATAAAGTAATGAAACGAAAGTGTTATACTTTTAAAATTTTAGCCTTTACGGGTTTTGTGCAGAGCTAGCTATCTTTAACTTGTAACACGGGTTTAATAAATTTGCATTTTCAATTGGATCAGAATAAAATTGAAATATTTAATTTTTTTAAAGTTAAGAAAGGTTAAAGTTAAGTTACTACGGTGACATTTTATCGACCAAAACGCTATGAAACACACCAGCCGTACTATTCAACTAACTCTAGGAGAGTGAAATGTGTAGATGAATAACAGTAGGTGAGAATGATTACTGCATGGCTAAGAAACTGATAGGAGAGTACGGTGTTACAAGTCTTTGAAAAACATAATTTTAGGAATAAAGCAAGCAAATAATATTTCCCAAAAACTTAACTGCAGAGGGAAATAAGCCTGGTCCATTAAATAAAAGGGCACATTAGTAAAATCACAGAATCTCTGGTAAATTGTTCCAATTCAATTCGTAGCTCAATCAAATGT
Organism: Matsumurasca onukii; assembly: GCA_018831715.1. Taxonomy (NCBI): domain Eukaryota; kingdom Metazoa; phylum Arthropoda; class Insecta; order Hemiptera; family Cicadellidae; genus Matsumurasca; species Matsumurasca onukii. Next base: position 63,633,866 of record CM032058.1, read on the forward strand.
TTTATGACAGCTGACACGGGTATTCATTCACATACCGCAATCTGTGGCTATCTTGTCTATAAACAGCTGTTTGAGGAAGCAAGATTACATTCCAGGTCCAGAAACATCATGTTATTTTGTACACTAAAACTATGAAAAAAGTCGAAAATATTATTTCAACCTCAGAGATACCAGCATGGGGATTTAATCTAAAAACTGTTTCTAGTTTATCCTTGAATCGTCTGCATTGAACGGGTTACGTTACCTGTCAAAGAGCTCACTGGTTGCGACTGATCGCTTAACTACATCATACAGCTGATTAACCAGTCAAGTACCATCACTTGCTGCGTTGAACAAGTCATTGATCTCATGTTGATAGTTCTACGTTAATGACATTTTATTGTGTTTTACTCTCTACTTATTGGGGTCTTGTATTTTAATTTCTCTAGTTAGCAAAGTTTTTATATCGGTACGTATAAAAAGTGTTGAAACTTCCTTGAAAGTCATAGGCAATTAATTAAAATCATGATAGACTATTTAACAATTTATGTATTTAAATTAGAACAATCCAAGGTGTTAACAGAGAAATAGTGGTTTAATTTTTGTAAAATAAGTAAAAACCTAAGAAATTAAAACAAACTGTACTGAGATTAATATTCAGTTTGTTTAAAAATGTCCAGAACAACTAGGTTTTTATTTATGAAGATCAAAGTTTGACATTTTTAATTTGCTATTTCATTACCATTAAAGAGTTAGGCCCCGACTACCCTTTTAAACTAGTTCGTGAACCGAAGGAACTTTATGTGGTTTGGTCCACATTGCATTTAACACAAATCTGACTGTATCAATCATGCATAAAAAGGAATTACTAACGACATTCAAGGCGTTTGACTCTATCCGAATTGAAAACGAACTTAAAACCTATTTATTTTTGAGAGTTTGAATTCTACTAGATAAAACAACTTTTTCGTAAAGCACAACCAGATCCCTTCCACCACATTTTAATTGCAGGGGTAAACAGTACCAGCTTTAGCACATAGAAGAACATACGTGTTCAGTGTGTATCTGAGAAGCTAATAGATGTAGAAGCGTTATAAAGAGATAAATATGCTCCAGGATTTCCTGAACACACTGTATGATTAGAACTGTGTTTTACTGTCACTTTTATATGGCTCAGTGAACATTTCAATCACGTGATGGATTCGATTTGTTTCAGTGTAATAGGTTTGCTTTGGCAGTTTCAATTTTGATTGTTACTAATTTCTCCAAACAAGTACTGTGTGCACTCGTTAAATCACTAATTACATAGTTTGTGTTTATTCTTATTTTCCCATACTGTGAAAATAAGAGTAAAGATTAATTACTATACTATTTAACAATTAATTATAGTTTTCAATTGTCATACACTGATCGTTTTTAATCCTCCTGTAGTTTCAGTTTGTATGCATACCATTAAAGAAGGCTAAGTCAAGGAAAGCTATATTGCCTTGCGTCATGGAACTGGAAAAGACTATTGAATAGCAACGCCTATAATGTCAATACACGCAGTAGGCAAAAAATAGGAAATGCTATTGCTTTCCCATTGCCTGCACAATTTATCACTTTGTTTACACTTAAAATTTATTATTATTGGGCCTTCTTTACTTTATTTACGAATTAGAAAATGTAGTACAGTGTGATGAAACAGTCTATTAAATAGTTTATGAAAGAGTATATATTATCACTAAGCATTAAACTGAAGCTTAAATTTGACGTCCGAGGCGCGGTCCGACGTTGCTGTCATGATGCAAAAAATTATAATTAAATTGTATAATATAATTAAAACAGTCTCATGGAAACAGCTCCCTCAACATAAAGATGGTCAACATTATCCTTTTCTATGTAAGGTCCAAAAGATCATAAAAACAAACCTTTATTTCATTGAGAAGAGAAGTGCAACTTTATCTAGCTATAATAGGAAGTCATGTGTTAAAACATCTGCTTTTAGAGCAAAGTGACAAAAAAGGTTTTTTGCAAATTTACATGCGCCATAATTTTGATTACTACGTCGTTTAATATCTCACTGTAGTTCATGGAGCCTAATAAATGGACAACTAATTGACGAGAATTGAGGTGACAGATAAATGCGGTAGACCACTAGCCAGTCATTTACACTTAAGTGGACCCAACCATTTGAGTTGTCTATCACAGTTCAATAGACAGATACAAGGAAACCCGCAATTGTGGCGATTAACTGCACTAAAACCCCTGAGTAGTATTACATACTTTCACGGCGATACAACTATTAGCATCAATTTTTAATTACAGCGTCCATTTATTTTCAACCTATGACGTAACAACCGCATTTTTCCTCACTTTTAGCAGCTTTTCTGATTCAAAATAAACCTATGAAAAATTATGACAAACGAGGGCTGTTCTTAAATTAAGTTCCGTTTAAAATAATAAAATGCACATCTATTCTAGAAACGTTTCATTATATTCATATTAGAGAGCATTCTTTCACCTATACTTTGACATATTCTTATGAGTAATTATCACACCAAGGCACAAGGTTTCTTAGACATTGCATTATCTGCCGCCAGTGTCCATAACGAAATATGGATGCAATTCACACTTAACTTGCTCCAGTTCATTGGATTACGTACAACTCAAGTTAAAGTAAAATTGACGTATGTTCAGCTAACCAAAGTTTTTAGAAACCTTTTGCAAAAAATGATGCCAAAAATTGTTTGTTAATAGTCCTTTTGTTTGGCTGGCAGGAATATTACATGTGGGTATAATTTTGTTTCGACATTTAGAGATCATAAAAACTACAACATAAAATGTCCAGCATACTGTTGAATTTATAATGAGTTAGGCTTTTTAATGGCATATAATTTACACACATTGATTAGTTCGTCTTAACAACGGAAGTTAATTTCTGAACAGCCCTCGTATTAGCTCTACTGTACTCCATCATCAGACTGAAAATCTCTCTTATCCTTCCGACGAATTTGTTTTATGTCTCAAATAAGTGTTCGTGACATGTGAAGAAAAGCTCTTCTTGTGATGAGTTTTTGATATGGATAACCAGCTCTTGATAAATGACTTGTCATCACATCATACCGCCGATGAATGTTCTTTTAGATAATTATAAATCGACCGAATCTCGGCCCGCTTTAAGGCGGTGGTCCGAGACGAAATGTTGTGGGGCTGTAGTAGAGATGGTAGGGGTTGCTGGCGTACATTTGTGTAAGTGGAGCCTATGAAATGATTGTGTGAATGTTTTTAAGTTGATTGCTATACCGAATCAAGTTATTTATTATTTCTTACAAAATTTGGTTTATTTTATCTTATAAAAACCAAATATTTCTGTAATGTATTTGTATAGTTGATTGAATTTCTTTGTTTATATTCAACGTGGATAAACAGAGAGGACTAAAACATCACAACTTTGCAACATAAATAAAGACTTTATTTTACATTTTATTACGTCACTAATTAATAAAATAAAGCGTACAACAATGTTTATTGTTTTTTCAATATCGACTGTTTTTAAAGCAAAGCAGAGTTTTCCGGTATCGTAGGCTTTATATAAAGCAAATATAACCAAACTCACACAACATAACTGTGGGATTGTCGATTGGTTTTTATTGCGACTAAACAAAGCAACGATTGTCCAGTGAAATGCTGGGGGCTAAAGTGGTTATCTCTCAAGCACGACGCGAGCAGATTCCAGTGATTGGGTTAGGCCTCCGGATTGATTGGCTCAATAAGGGACCACGTGACTCATTCATTGGATTACCTTTATACACTTTCCTTCGCAGCTTTAAAACAGATACCAGCTAACGTGAATAATGCGGTTTGTACAAGTTCTGAATACACTTTTCTGATAAATTTCTCGTTTTAGTATGTGTTAAACACATATTGTATTAAAACAACTACCGATCTAAGTTATAATAAATTAGAATAACGAAAGTTTATGCTATAATAGGTAGATGGCGCATAGATGCTGAAAAGCTGAGGCAGGAAAATCAACGTAGTTGCGGCAGCCCGAGCACAGATAGTGCTGGGGAATAATTATTTTTAACGCCTCAAGTAGAGCCACTGACGCAAATTCTCGAAAATCCAACTGTTTGATCCCATTTAAGTCATCGACATGAGAAAAACTCGAGCATTTGGAGATGAGTTTGAAGTTAAATTGTCGAAAATTCAGGTTTTTATGTTTGAGCTCTTAGTTACGGTATTTATCAACCACCCAAACATAGAAAACATATATTTGTGTGTAAAAATCTTTTATTTTGGCAAAAAGCTACTGAAAGTTATTTTATATTAAAGAAAGTGTGGTTATTTGACCCCTAAAGTTTGAACTTAAATCAATTTTCTAATATTTTTGCTCTGGTTTTACAGCTTTAACTTCCAAAATAAATTGTCCTATAAAACCAGTGGGTGATGCAAATTTGTCTTAATCATGAGCATAGCGAATGCCTCCTAAATACGAGGCTGCAGGGCGAGTAAATGTTCAGGCACTTCCCGACATGCTACTCCTCTCACTTACTTTTTTTTAAATGGGTTAATAATGACAACTCTCTTATTTTGTTTTGTACGATGATAGTTTACTTATTTTATTTTAAGAGTTAAAGTCTAAGTTAGCTAACCACATAATTTCTATAGTAACATCATCATTTCACAAAATTACCCTAATAAAATCTAACAATGAAGTGCATAATTTCTATGGCAACTTAAGAGAAAATTGTATAATACCTTGTAGCAATCCTTGACCGACTGTGGTCTTACGTCCTCAAAAAGAACACACCCTATATTAGGCCTCTTGGTTGGTGGGGTTTCAACTGTGGCCATACGTCTACTTCCGACTCGATTCTACCGGTAATAACCTAATAGGTCCCTTTGTTGGTGGGGTTTCAACTGTGGTTACGTCTACTTCCGGCTCGATTCTACCGGTAATACCCTAATGGGTCCTTAGGCCTTGGCCATTTCCGGCTCGATTCTACGGTAATACCCTAATGCCTTTGTTGGTGGGGTTTCAACTGTGGCCACACGTCTACTTCCGGCTCGATTCTACCGTTAATACCCTAATAGGTCCCTTTGTTGGTGGGGTTCAACTGTGGCCACACGTCTACTTCCGGCTCGATTCTACCGGTAATACCCCGGTTATATAGGTCCTCTATTACGGTGAGCGTCAATAAGGTCGGGTTTTTAACCGAGGATTGCTACCGGGTAACTTTGCTCCCCTTCCCAAGGGAGAGGTGTGTTTTCAGGTTTTCACACCTCTATAAAAAAAACTAATTTTTAACTCCGCTAAGCCGGTGGCAAGCCCGGGACTCGGCAACGAGGAGGAGGAGTCGGAGGAGTATCAACCTCGATAAAAAACCGGAGGTCATCTGGCTCGGATGACAGTATCTCTGTAAGGGCCCCTTGCCAGGGTGACAGCAAATTTCTCAACGGTGGCAGTACCAAAACACTAGTAAGTAAAATTTCCTGTCTTAAAATAAAATTATAATACTATAGAGCCGGTTGTACCTGAACTAGTACATTTTTAGGAATGCTACCCCTTCAACCACATACTCGTGTTGAAGCTATTGGTGTAAAATTTTCGGGTGAAATCTGAAATATTCCTTTTTGAAAGCTCTGACTGATTATTTTCTTGAATGTGTCGAATCATATTACACATAGTAGCTTGGCAGTATCATTACTTAACACTCTGTATAGTAGATTATTTTGTATTTCAGCCTTGTACAATCGTTAATAAATCACATCCTTAACTAAACTTGTGTAATGAAAGTATATGTTAAATAAAAACGTAATTATGTGAAACGAACACGTTCAAGTAGAGTAAATTAAAGTGGTTTGGTCATTGAAATGAAGGAGCTTTTACAGTAATTCTTTAATCTTCCTTTTAGCAAAAAACTCATTTAAACAACCTTCCTTTTAGTAAATTTTCTTTTTATTTCAAACGTAGATTTTACTGGTCTGATTGCAACTCTATGGATACATAGGAGACTTAAATGGTTTATTATGTTTTATAGCACACGTGTATTAAATTTACTCTTAAATGTTGTTTAATTTAATACAATTTATTTGATCAAAAACCCATAGGTTGCTAAATTTATTACGACTAATTCTTCTGAGTTACTGATTCTTTCATCCACACATTGGTTTATGGGATCTTATGGAACCTTAGGGCGATAGATTACTCTACCTTTCTGTGTAGACTACTTTAAACAAATGGTTCAATTTATAACGATAACGTCAATACCTTTCCTTGACAGCTTGCAGTTCTCTCTACTAGATGGCACTCGGTACCAAATAAGATTTCAAGACGAACAAGTACTGTATAGCGAATATTCAAAATTGTATGCACCCAGAACCAACTTTCACTAGACAACCTAGATGTTACAATACACTTCTATATGTTGTCTTATTAAAACCTAGTCTAAAAACAGCTCTTATTAAAATTGAAGATGAAAAGGGACACTAAAAAAACACAAGCTTAGGATATAAATGTTTGAAGGCAGAGATTTTAAGCAGTTTTGACTGATTATGAGAAATACTGTTAACCAGAAAATCCCATTAACCAACATAACCAACATTACGTAAACCATGTCGAAATGAGAAGATATAAAATTATACAATTTACGTTTATATTTACAAATATTTTTATTTTGACAAAAAAATACCAACATTATAAGGTAAACATATTTAAAAATTATAAAACAAACCACAAAAAAAGTTAGAGACTTATTATAAATTTAGTTCACAAGGCTAGTGACGAAAAACTTTAATTTTTTACAATCTTTCAAAACTATTAGGAGAAATGGCACTGTAACGACCAAATCGAAGTAAGAACTTATTCTCCATAAACAACTTACAACGTAAGAAATATTCGTGTTTGTTGGACCGTTGAAAACTAGAATCACGCATGACCTGGCAGGGAAGCCACCAAACTTCAGTAAAGTTTATTAAATTGGTCAAACAATTAGAGTTTTAATTACTCGCATTTAAAGTCTAGAACCGGAGAGCAAGGAAATTTCTTTAATCTAGAATCCTTTTGTAGTGTGGGAACAATTAAAACCGCAAACTCGTGTAGCGCGTTGAACCGGATCATTTGAGTTGCCGCTCCAACAGTCTTTCTGACAACTCAATTAAACTTATTGTTTTCCTTCCATTATAATCCTCCGTTCATGTTCGAGTAATTGGAGTTCTTTGTTAAACATGTATGTAAAAATATATTGTACAATAAAGCGGGGCTGGTTTTATTGGTTTAATTGGTCCTTGTAAACATATTCGATGTCTCTTATTCACTTAAGGCACTTTTGTAGTTTAGATATACAGTTTTTAAAATAGTATTAAAATATGTGATTGTAGTTTAGTGTGTCATTACTATTGTAGTTTGTGTACATTAACCATTGTAGTTTAGTGTGTCGTGTTAACTATTGTAGTTTAGTGTGTCATTAACTATTGTAGTTTAGTGTGTCATTAACTATTGTAGTTTAGTGTGTCATTAACTATTGTAGTTTAGTGTATCATTAACTATTGTAGACTAATTATTGTCATTAACTATTGTGTGAGACTGTCATTAACTATTGTAGTTTGAATTGTGTCATTAACTATTGTGGCAGTTTAGTGTGTCATTAACTATTGTAGTTTGGTGTGTCATTAACTATTGGCGGTTTAGTGTATCATTAACTATGTAGTTTAGTGTGTCATTAACTATTGAGTTTACTGTCATTAACTTGGTAGCCAATTTGGTGTCATTACTTATCGTATTTGATGTCATTAACTATTGCGGTTATGTGTCATTAACTATCGTAATTTTGGTGTATCATTAACTATCGTAGTTTGGTGTTCATTAACTATTGGCAGTTTAGTGTTTCATTAGCTATTGTAGTTTAGTGTGTCATTAACTATTGTAGTTTAGTGTGTCATTAACTATTGTAGTTTATTGTCATTAACTGTTTTAGCTTAGTGTGTCGTTGCTTATTTTTTAGTTTAGTGTATCATAACTATCATGGTGTAATGTATCACTAAATATTGTAGTTTAGTGTGTCATTAACTATTGTATTTAGTGTGTCATTATTTATTGGTTTTCCAAAGGTGTTGTTGCACCGAGCCAATAAGCAACAATCACCAGATGTGCTCATTATTACATTATTTGTCGACTATATTATATAAGCATATTCGACTATATTATTCACCAACCTTCCAGAGGTCGCATCATGGAGGTTACCTGTTGTATTGTGTTCTTTAATCAATCGTGGACCAAAGAGCAAAAAAACTGTGAATCCTTGTAACTTTGGCTTTTTTCTTAGAACAGGATAAAATATAATTTAATACTTACAGCTTCAATTTGATTGGTTTTTAACTTTGTTATATTAGAACCTTGAGGTAACTTCCATGAAGTGACTCCTCGCGTTACGGAGCAACTTGGTTAACACTCCGTGTCATTCCTGCTAGAATGGTAATTCATCGTATCATTCTTTTTTAGTTTTATAAGTTTCCGAGTTTCATTTCATAATTGCTTTTAATTCTAAAATGATTACAAATGCCATAACTATTAAAGGCAACGATGTTTTGCCACCACCATTTTTTTCACAAGTTTTTAACAACTGGAAGTAACCTCGGGTGCGCTTCCTAAGTTTTAAAATCCACGAGCCCTCTGGAGTTAAAGGCACTTTTACGTTTAGATGTACAGTTTTTTTGAAATAGTATTATTAGAATATGTGATTTTAGTTTGGTGTTCGTGACTATTGTAGTTTGGTGTGTCATTAACTTATTGGTTTACAGTAGTAGTAAAAGGACGTAAAGAATGAAATTATTAATGTAAAATTTAAAAAATGAGTTTGTATCTTTATGTAAAACTAGCTGCAGTACCCGTGACTTCGCTACGGCATAAAATGTTCGCTTCCATGAATTGTTAGCCAGTTAGTGCACTATATTTCTGATGCTTACGAAATATAGCTATCCAGTCTCGCCACGGGAGGCCGGCTAACTCAGAGACCATGTAATAATGTACATATTTACTTGAAGTAATATTTACATACAGGATAAATTTACATAATAAACAAAAATATTTACAGGTTTTATAGAAACACTATTTACACGTTTTACAGTAACATATTTACAAACTTCCTTATATACAACGTTTCGGGTTTATGTTGTGGCTGAGGATGACCAAAGAGTCTGATGAACTTACTCTGAGCACGCAACATAAAATTGGCCATGGGAAGCAGTCTCCTGAGATCAACGCCGACCATTTTCAGAGACTGTCCCTGTGGATCGTCATTGCGAAACAAAGTTTCACAGGGAACTGGAGTCTCTTAAATTGAAAATGGTAGTCCGTCGGAATCAGAGGAATTCTTGGAATAAAAACTATTTTCTCCTGGCCACATCCGGTCATGATGGTGGCCTCAATAAGGTTTTTTTGCAATGACTTAATCTGGAGTCTAGTACCATTGCAGAATTTGGGTGGAACAGATTTGGTGCAGCGATGGCAACAAACTGCCTATCCTGTGGTAGACCTGGCCTTGAACTTTTAAACGTCGGCATTAGTTACCAACCTTTATCTCTGTCGCTCCAATGAAGTCATCTGAAACAACTATTATATTTCTAGTATTCGCCAAAAAAATTATTAGACTCAAGGTGGTTGTTATTTAAAAGGCTATGTAGTGGCTCAGGAGGCTGGTTAATAACTGAAGTTGAACTTTGCCGTTGCTACAGCACATGCCAGACTTTCATCCTTCCACTTGATCGCATGACACCACTTTGCATTCAACGTTGACCCAGAGAAACTAATTTGTCACTGTTGTAATCAACTGATGGGTCATAAGAAAACCTGATAGGTGTTTTGATTTCCATGGAATGAGCGGTCTTTTTCTCGTTGTAACGCCTAACAGCTTCGACATTTACTTCTGGGCATTTCACATTGTACTTCTTACTTGATTCTCTATTTTTTCTGGATTTTTTGTCCTATACTTTTTTTTCGGCTTCTTTTTGTGCTTGAGGATTTTGTGTATAGTTTTTAACTGATTCCCGATGTTTTTGCCTTTTAGTCCTATCATTCACTTTAGACCGATTTCTTCTCCTTTTATTTGAATTGTTTGTTTCAAAACCATTTTTTAAGGTAGAAGGTTTCAACGTGGCTTTGTTTTTACTATCTACATAATTAATGAGAGGCATGTCATCATCAGATATGTCTTGAGATGTTTGAATGGAACGATGGTAATGGAATACTTCTTTTCGTCGGGCGCGATGATTTCTGAAGATACAGTCGTATTGACTATGCACAAAGTTTAATTGTTTAATTGTATCTTCTTCAAATTTTTGGGGCAACGTGTACCAAATTCGTGCGTTTGATCTAAGCTGAAACTGGTAGCTGTGAAAGTTAATATTGTTGAGTTGCAATGCATCGATGGAAACTTGAGATGATTCTGAAGCTGTAGGAAAAGGACGCAGCATATCATTATTAAGCATGCTCACCAGGTGTGGGCGCATGTCAGACAGACTGTAAGTTTGACTCGCCGGATTTAGTCCAAGTGCAACTGACGTAGCATTGGCAATAGCGAAGAGGCCACAATCAATGTAGTTAGTTTGCTCCTGACCCAATAAAAATAGCAGCACTAAGGTGTGGGAAAACGGTTTTAATAAACTTAAAATCTAGTGTCAAACTGCTGTGTTGAAACTATCATACACATACAGTTCCCTTCCGTTGTAGTGAAATACCTTGTAGTGGCCTACAGCCGTCTCACTCTTGTGATTACCGGAAAACATGATTTGTATATGAGGAGTTAGAACGGGTTGATGTACCACCATCAAGTGTTTGTATTGCATTAACACTGAAGGTACTAATGCCAGTATGTCGCTCCAACAACTGAATAAAAATATATCTATTTGTCAGTGTCGAGGTATCCCGTCTAATATTCCTACGACGGGTTGAATAGTTGAAGCCATGTTTTAAAAAATATAGAAAAATGACAAATAAATTACATACACAAAAGTGAATATTAGGAACTATATGACTAAAGGGAGTTGAATTGAAAAACAACCTTTTTACTTACCCAAACAAAATGTTTTACGTAAAAAGGTATTGGTTGATATCTAAATTAAAAAGGATTATTGTAGGAGTAAGTTAATAAACTGAAAACCCCCCTAACGCAAGTAAAAAATAATATTATCCTGTTTTAATATGATGATAAAACCAACATTATTATTTACAGTTTAACCCCGTATTGGAGTAATATTATGTAAATAAGTTAAAATAAAATTTTACTGGAAGACTGTATGAATAAACAATGAATTAATGTGAAATGTGGAAAACTGAATTATTAGAGTGATGGAAGATGATGTTGAGAACGATAGCAGAGTGTAGGAGGCACGATGCGCGCCTTATATACCCCCACCACCAGAAAACAGTGGGAATGACCGCCATGCCGCGGTACACCCCCACCAGACCCACCACCATCCTCACACCGCGATCCACGGCTGCTGGCCCGCTCCACTGTAGCCTACTGCAGGAGGCAGACTCAGCCACTGATCACAATACTGTTAGTAGTGGTTTTGTGCAAGCTAGATTTTTCTTGTAAAACACGAAAAAGGTTTACTTAAACACATAAAACCTACGCTTTCCTCAACACATAAACAAACAACGTGAACTCCGTTCGTAGAAAAAGAGATTAACGGATAATGTAAAAATGTGTACTTTAAAAAAATTATATTTTTAAATGTAGCTTTTCATAAATTAATCAGCACACTGTATTAACTTAACGATGCATGACAGACCTCAAACTTGGCAAGTGTCTTAGTTTTGAGCCTGCTTAATATTATCATAAAACTATCTGTGTTTAACTTGTCATAACCTTAAAAAGAATAATCATACCATCTAAAAATTAATGTCAAATGAAAAATATGACATTTTAAAGATTTCTATTGGTCTACAGTTGAGCTACAAAACTAATACCGGAGATACGGCTGAAGAAAAACGTCAAAACGACTAAAAGTCGCTCTTTAAGCTCTCATAATAGGTACTTTGAAATATTTTTTTAGCCTATCGTCATAATTTTGTATACTATCAAACACTTACTACCTAAACTAAAGGTTTTGTAGTCATAGATGGTTGGAATCTGCCTTTTATATGCGCAAACAGGCAAAAGTAAAAATTTCAGTTTTTACTTTAAAGTGATATGACGTCAAAACTGTTGGAGATAGAAAAGAATGTTAAATACAAAAGTTGTAGATCATTTCATTCCACACTAACGATTTTTCGTCAAATCTAAGATCCGATCACTTGTTTAGCTTCTACAGATGCGTAAAGGCTTGCACGGGCGAGATTCACGCGACGTAGCTCCCACCCCCTAAACCCCTTAAAATTTGAATTTCGTAAACCCAGCCTTATTGCACATCTACACCATGAAATGCATCTACGTGCCAAATTTCATCTTTCTAGGACGTATAGTTTGTGCTGTGGAGTGATCATATGTCAGTGGTAACTTGCAAATATATAAGAGATTATAAAATATGTAACTTTTTACTCTTGTAAAATTTTTGTATTATGCGCCATTTTCATGGTATTTTAATTTGAAAAAATTTTTATAGCCGCCATTTTGTTTCTGTGGGTTTTATGAAATAATCTTTTTCTCTAAATTCACCTTTATGACACATAACACTCTACCAAGTTTGAATGCAATCGGTCAAAGCGTTCTGGAGATATAAATTTTGGCAAAAAGTACAAAATGGCGGCTACCGGGTCGACGGAGAATTTTAGGACCCATGTTTATAGGAGCTTTTTCATTGTTTTGTATAAGAAACTCACCCCTGAAATTTGGCGCCCTATTTTTGAATCACCTTGTATTTGTATATGAACTTCAGTGTGAATTCTGAAAGCTACGTTTAGTGTCATAATAAGCACAATCGTTAAGTGCAACCAACCATAATGATGATTTGTACTACTTAAATTAAATCAATTTAAGTGCTATCGAATATAGATATTATTGGATTAACTGCCACTGGCTCACTTGATACTTGAATCCCAAGTGTCGTTGACTCGAAAACTTCGGATAGACTGTGTCATTATAAAAAATGATTTATTTACACTATACAGCTAATGCGGAGGTTAGCAGACTCCAAACAGTGGCTCCTCCTCTAGCTCTTTTAAAGAGTACAGAGGCCTCTCTTTAATAGGCAAACCTTTAAATTCCGTTTAAACATCGCCGCATCTAAATTTTTCACTTCTAAATCTTTATGGCGGAGCAGGATAAGACTAAAGGTTAAGGCTTAGTCGTCAAGGTGGAAAATCCAAGTCCTTGACACGACTTGTTCCATGACTGCAGTAGCTCATCCCTTTGGTAAAGTTGTTACGTTGTCTTGAGCAAACATAAGATGGTTACACATTATTGACTTATGACCGTGAGAATTTCCATCTCTTTGAAAAGAGCATCCTGCAATGGTCGAGGTATTTTGAGGGATATAATTCAATAGCAGCCTTTGTAAACTAAATATCCTGTACTGAGTGGCCCCACGCTATCAATTCATACATTACATGACTGTGGAACAGTGCATGGTATAGAGTCTTTGCTATTGTTTAGTAGGACAGATTAAGTTTTCTGAAGAGATGTAATACTCGTGTCAGTTTGTCACATACCTGGGAGACGTAGTGTAAGACCAACTTAACTCCTCGGGTCAATCAAGAAGCCGGTAGTTTCACCGCAGACCTTTCCTCATCTAAATTTTTCTTAAGTGTGCACATCAGTGACTGCGCGTCTTTCTTCGTTTACTTGCCTGTTTGCCGTAAACCACTCCTTGGCCACCCAAGGATGTTGTCAGCGCCGGTCTTCAGCTGGAGCAAATCGCTCTCTGTAGTCACTCACTATACAACTATAATCTAGTGTTTCCGGTTCACACCGCGTCAAAACAAATTGTGCACGCCGGGAGCATACAAAATCCCGTGCAGTTCAAGAACACATCAGACACAAAGTCGGCCATAACTGAACACAGCAACAGCACGAAACATTTAATAAAATTAGACAAATCCAAGGCATTGTCAAACATTTCACATATCGCCCGAGAGTCATTTGAGAAACCTTTGAAATAATCAAACATGATACAAAGAACACAGAATTAAACTTTCAATAAGCTGGCAACCAGTCCTGAAGAAGTATTTTCGATATTACTACAGCCAATGAGAACATCGACAATTGGCGTCCCTCCTCTAATGAATGGTTGGCAGCACTGTGACCAATAGGAAAACAGAGAGGAAGTATCTCAGTTTCAACCAATCAGTAACTAAATATGGTACTCTGCAGTGAGACCGAACTATTTCAAGCAAATTATAACGATGTTTATACGCTATGTGAACCGGAAGAACTAGATTATATTATGACTGATTTATTGATGCAACAGTCTCATAAATATAGGCCTACGAACTCTCTTTTGTGATCAAGAACTAAAAGATATCTCTATATTACTAACAAATATTTATTTGCCTTATTTTTTGAGTGTGTTGTACGTAGATTCAAGTCACCATGCAAACAATTCGACATTGCCAATTGCAGGTATTGTACAAGATGTTTAAGTTTTTATATTTTACAATAAGTGCTGGTAATTTTTAGTGTAGGCTACTATAGGGAAACTGAAGTTTCGGTACAACTTTTTCAAGTTTACCGATTGACAGACAAAAATAGTTGTTATGAAATAAATCTGTTAAATGAAAACCTTAAAATGCAGTAATGTTATACTTTCCAACCCCGAAAATTGAAGCGCACGCTTGCATGTGTGTTGAAAAGGGATTAGGCTATTACTTGGATTCTTTGAAAATCCGTTCGCCTTTCGTTATTTTTTACCGATACTACTTCTTGATTGTTTCTTAGCTTCACTCTCAAAAGTTGAATATTCTTCCACGTCTTAAAACTCAAAACAGGTACTCAAACCCATTGTTTAAGCACAATATTCACAAATAAAAGGAAAAATGTTGGAGATATGTGAGAGAGGAGAGATGTGAGCTGTGGCTAACCAGTCATTGACACATTTACTCGACTCACTGCACAATTCAATCACACACGTGCCTCAGTCAATGTCTGTCAGTGTATAGTTACACAGCGTACTGTGCCATCTATTTCTGAAATAATTAGCTAACCCTACTGTTTAAGCACAATACAGGGTTATTACAAATGATGTTCCTCATTCTTGATTATGAATTTTACTGGGTAACTTGCTTTTTAGACCAATTTAATTGGAAAAATTCATTGGAAGAAAACTCATAAAGTTTTTATTTATAATGAGTTTGGTGAAGGGCTGTTGTTAACTCAACTGTTGTAATGTTGATTGAAAAATCAATAAAGTATTAAGTGCTGACATCATTATTACCAATATTTTATTAGTGTCCAACCGTTGTTTAGTGTCTTAGTAACCAATTTGTTCTAGTAGTAATTTTAAAACAATAACCGAGCTATAAAGATGTATCTGAATGGCCGTCGGACTGGATTGGGCGCGAGATCCGAACGTTAAGCTTGAATCCAGTCCTTGCGCATTAGTAACATCTTTGTACTAATGCGGCCATTTTTGTTTTAAAATTCACTACTAGTGAATAGATTGGTTACTAAGAGGATTTTCATTAAACCTGGTACTTAAAAGTGGTTGGACACTAATAAAATATTGGTTAATCTGACAATTCAGCACTTAACAAGCTTTATTGTCTTCAAATTCAAGCATTACACAACAACTACAACAGTTGACTTAACAAACAGCAAATACGTACCCAAACCAGTATAAATAGACCTTTATGAGTGTGGGATTATGTGTGGGATTATTTGTGTGAATATGGGATTTACTCGCTCATTCAGACCAATCTTGGGCTTCATGAATTTTTGGTAAATCTAGTTAAATAGTGGCTTCAAAAGTAACTTAAGCAGACGTGTTCAGACTTTTAGATGCGAGATATACAGTTCGTAGAAAAGCTAGTAGTTTACTGACGAAATGAAAAAGACCTATGCACAGCTAATAAGCTGTTTACTAATTAACTTTCTTGTGTACTCTGATAAGATTTAGGAAAAATTAGTGGTGGAATGTTCTGAGCACATGTAAACAAGGTAGCATTGGTTTCGAGTAAATATTTACCTAATAACCAAACGTGTAAAAATTAGCTTTATTGGATGTTTCAACACAATATAGACATTGTACGATGTCCTAAATGATATGTTAAACCAACTGTTTTGTATTGGTATAACAAATTATGGAGTATATTCGAGGTCAATTAAAAATTAGAGGAGTATGAAAATTATTAAAGGTATACAGATGACAGATAAGTAGGGAAAATAAAATGTAAAACTTGCGTGTAAATACTAAATAACTGTTGTACTCAAAAGTTTATAGATTAAATTGTATATATTAACGTCCTAAGTTAAAATTATATAGTAGTTATATCAGTTTTCCTTTTTACAGGTAATATCTTTACTTAATATTATTCTGTTTTCAGTAGGTGATTAGGCTGTTTTGTTCAATGTTTTGAATAAAACTCACCATTTGTAGTTTGTTCTTGACGATGGTAGAATTTCTGAAGTTGAAATATTATTACGGACGTTTTTCCTAGTTTCTCAGACATATCTTTTTGTCTATAAAACCCTTCTGTCCCGTGTTTTTCTTCAAATCGTGCTTCCTGCGCGTGATTACTGTCGAAACAATGGCTAAAGTGAGCGAGCGTCGCTTGTTACTCCTCTGACGTCTGCGAGCAAGGGGACTCGAGTGATGAACAAAAGCCTGTCACTGCTCATGTGCTTTGCTATTGTAACAACCCTCTCCTATCTAAAACACGCATTGTGTCGACACATACTTTATACAGGGTGTCTGTGAAGTCTCTTCAACAGCTTTGGGGATATTCTTTTGGGCAAAAGAAAATATGAAAGAGCGAAAAACATTGTTGCTAAATGTACCAGCCGTAATTTACTGTCAGTCTGCCTGCATGTGTGTATCCTTAACTGTTGTATAGTAAATGACTTAATCGGTAATATTTAAAATAGGTGTTTCTTAGCGAATGTTGTTTAAACATTTTCAAGTTCTGTGCTATTTTTTTGTTTTTGAATCCAAGCGGCTACTTGAACTACTACTAGTAACTACTATTTCTAAACATTGGTTTACTTAAAAACAACTTTGGTTATTTCACGTTAGCGAAACTAACTGAGAGTTTCGTAACGCAAAAAGTGGATGAAAACCCAATATTTTATGTTTAAAAACGCAGCGGCAGCGCTGCCGATCTCGAACCTCATTGAATTGACAGGGTTATTTGCCGCCTGGCTACGTTAGTGAACCAATGTTTATGTTTGGTCTGCAAATTACTTTGTTTGACGCATATTGACTTAAATAAATTGTAAAATAATCGAATATCTTTTAAATAAATTAAAAAATGGCCGTCATTTTTAAATCAAGAACAGTATAAAGCTGAGCATTTTCGACAGTTGGTGTAAATCATCATTACAATTCAATAAAAGTATATTACTGGGAAGTAAACTACATAATTTTGAACATAATTTGCTAAGTTGTTCCAGATATACAAGTGTTTCGCAAAAACGCATAGGTACACTGACAGACGGACGACAAGGGAACATTTGGCACTCTTAGTTGAATGATGTTATACACCTCTTTTGACCCAATAAATGTATTAACATACTAAGAAAACTGTGAATTATCAGATAAAAACCTGTCTTGGTAAAACCAAACAATTAACTTAGCATAAATGAGATGTTACAAGATATGAACTATGTAAAAGAAAGTTTCGTATATCCATGGATAACTTTTTAAATGCTTTTAAATTGACACTATTATATAACTGTAAACTGTGACTTCTCTGACAATCAAGGGGATCAGCTGATAAGACCAAAAGCACACCTCTGTCATTATTCTTGCCACGCTACACAGAACAAACATTTGCAGATTGTCACCCCAACAATGCTTTAAAGTGTAAACAAGGAATGAGCCAATGTGCACTTCTCAGTTGCACATGTAGAAACTTGAGGCTGCCCTGCTTGCCTTGAGCAAAAGTTGTAGAAATATTAAAATCAATTTCAGTTATGTAAAACTTTCTAAATATTATGAAACTGGCTGAAATCTCTTAGATAACTGCAATTTTGAACATATTGAGCAGTCAGTATATTTTAAATTCTAAGGAATACGTACGGATATTAAGTTAAGAACTGAAAAAGCACATTGAACTCTGGAAAGTTCAACTTGTGAAATATTATAATCTTTCAATGAATGTGTAAAGAAAAAAATTTCTGTTTTATAATAAATTAGTAACTCATCCAAAACAGGCTCGCCTTCAGGTTGTATTTGCTCATTGATTACACAAATGCATCAGTATTATTTTTAAGGTATCTATTTTGTACATTGTACAGTGCTCTTAAAGTAGGTGTAAACAATGAATAGTACAAATGATTGAATAATTCATTCAGTTTTAAGTTAAAATTTTATTAAATCCATTTGTTCCATATACACACATCTCACTAAATCTGCACTGTGTGTCTTGTTTCATTTTTCCGACAAAACAAAAGCAACTTGAGTTGGTTTTAGGGAAACAAAAGCGTAAGAGGATTGTCTCGACAAAGAGTATGAGTTATCATTGTTAAAACAATGACAATGGGCTCAAGGCCTTTCTTTACTCTGACCTTTTTGAGAATGACACTTCTTTATCTTTTGTTTAGAACGGGTTGTAACTCTAACTGTATTGTCCTGTTAACATTTCACTTTTTCAAGAGTAAACTGTCAACAACAAATTATATCAGTTTGAAATTATTTCGTAGAAACGACTTGAGTGTATTTAAATTAAATAACATTTGAGTTTCAGAAAAGGCGCCTTCTGTTTTACTGAGTATTTCACAATATATTGAGCCTCATTGATCAAGTTTGTCTGTGTGTAAAATAACGTAGAGTTTTCCATTTCCCGGTGATGGCTGACAACAAAACCCTCTCATCATATGAGTGATACCCGGGGCGAGCTACAGCAGCTGGGGCCTCACAGTACACATGTGTGAGCCAACAACTTATCGATTTTGATTGATATTTGTGTCGTCGAACCTTTATCAAAATTATTAGCCTACGTTTTCAGGGAAGCTTATTGTGTTGGTTCCAGTCATACTTCCAACAGACCGGTATGCTCACAGTGAAACATTCTGGTACCTTCTCGGTTGTTCCATGCCTCGTCAGGAGTCCTCAAGGTTTCACCTCGGCCCTTTTTCAATTTTGTATCTTCCTGAATGATATAATTGATCAAATTAACTCTGTGAATTGTTTCATTCGTTGACGACCGTACTTATACTTCCGTTACAAATCCATTGATGACTGCCAGAAGTTACAGACCTGCTTTCAGAGTATCAACGTTTGGTGCGACCTCAACTGCATGAAGCTTAACACCAAGAAATGTCAGGTTATTACCTTCCAATCGTTCTGCACAGAGTTCATCTCCTTCAACTACAGACTTCTGGGATCTTCACTTCGAGAGGGCCGTATCGATCCGCGACTTGGGAGACCCTACCAACCTCAGCCCTGAAGACCACATAACTTCAATAGTATCTAAGGCTTCGGATGCTGGATTTATCATCAGAACATCTAGAAGAGGTTAAGCATCGATGCCATGAAAACGTAAGTTTATTTCTAGTAAGATCTGTTCTGGAATTCGAGTGTTGCGTCCCCTCTTATCAACTTGGTCAGATCCAACGGCTGCAGAAGATCCAGGACAGGTTCGTACGAACCATTGGTGTGAAGATTGGCTACGACTACTGGACTGTACCGCTGCAGGATGTAGAGGAGTCACTGGGTCTGAGTCCTGATAGCAAGAAGACAGCTCCACGACTCCAAACTTTCTTCGGAAGATTCTTGTTGGCGACCTGACTCTTCCTGATCTGCTTGGATCAAACCTCAGTCCCACCGTCCACCGATCTTTCTATCCCTCTTGCTCCACCAACCATGCACTACACAGCACCATTCCGCTTCATAGGCCGGCAACGAAATTCGAGTACTACGACTTCTTCCACGACAACGCCATCTTCAGAAGTCTACGGTCTGATTGCGAGCGCGAGGGCATGTATGAGAGCGTGACTGTACGTGCGAGAGAGAGAGTGAGTCTTCGCGTGAATGTCAGCAATGCGAGCATGATTGGGCAAGCTAGCCAAAATCAAAACTAGTTCAAGTACAACGGATCTTACTAATCCTCTTTTTGTATGTTTCAGGCGCAGCATTTCGCTTGAATAATATTATCTTGCTTGTAACCATTTCGATTTCCACATGTAATATATACTGATGTTATTCTTTATTCGTTAAATCACAAATATTTATCAATTGTTATCAACTATATATGTTATTTTATTGTTATTGTTAAATCATTGTTACAAATCTTCGTTGCTATTGCTACTTCATCACCCCGCCTCATTTATATAACTTCGGTATCAAAGTATTTTATTTTATTTTAATCACTCGTTACCTCAGATATTTGTTATTGTTATCTATTGTTATATTTTATCACATTGTTATATTATTTCACTCGTCACACATATATTATATTGTTATTGTTAATTCTACTAGACACAGTTTCACTTATATTATTTATTAAGTCTCAAGTTATCGCCGTAGTACTATTACTTTTCCTTAAATTGTATGTAAACCATATTTTCATATTTCTAGTCTATTGTACCATGTATACAACAATTATCATTTGTATCAACTATATATGTTATCTTATTGTTACCCTCAGATATTTATTATTATTGTTATCTACTGTTATATTTTATCACATTGTTATATTACAGTATTTCATTCGTCACACACATTGAAATTGTTGTTGTTGTATTACATTGTTATTGTTAATTCTACGTCTATACACAGTTTCACTTATATTATGTACTAAGTCTCAACTGGTTATCACTGCATGTAGTACCACTTTTCCTTAAATTAAACAAAACTACATTTTCATATTTCTAGTCTATTGTATTGCGTATATTGGCGATTGCCGTATGAAATAAATAAATAAACTACATCAGTATTTTGATTGATATTTGTTGTTGATGACGGTAGAACTTTTCAAGTTGAAATATTATTACGGACGTTTTTCACAACATACATATTACAGACAACAATACCAATAAATGTTAGAATAAAATACAAAAGATATAACAAAAGATATACGCTTAACGGTATCACAGATAACTCCAAAATTGTTTGAAATTGTTGGTATAAAAATCATGTGCCATTAACTTGAATTTTAGGCCAGCACAATACATCGAAAAATTTTTCAAAGAAAGTATATATAAAGACATCGTGCTAAAAACTAGCGGACGTCTAATCAGTAAAGATTCAGGCCTCTCTAGTTACCTCATAGCAGGAAATGAAACAAAACCCTTACTCTGGTATTATGAGACAAAACATTTTTCATAACAAGAAAAGTTTAAGAAGTTTTGAAAAAACATTAGAACATCAATCTGGGTTAAAGACTTAATCAAGATGTCAGGACGAAGTTTTCCAGTTTGAGTTTGAGTCAGCTGTTTCAACTGTCAACTGACTTAGATCTTAATCACTCAAATTTGTAAACTGCCAAACTTGTGTCAGTTTCCCAACACCGTGAAGTATTATTCACCAATGCCAACTAAAGAGAGTATTTAAAACAACTTGTTTAACTGTAGAATGATATCTAGGAGTAGGTGGGGATCTGCCCTACAAAACTCCCACAGAGATATCTAGGCAGTAGGTGAGGGGATCTGCCCTTACAAAACTCCCCACAGAATGATATCTGAGCAGGCAGGGGGATCTGCCCTTACAAAACTCCCGCAAATGATATCAGGAAGTAGGTGAGGGGATCTGCCCTCAAAACTCCCACAGAATGATATCTAGGGTAGGTGGGGGATACCTTACAAAACTCCCCACAGAATGATATATCTAGGCAGTAGGTGAGGGGATCTGCCCTTACAAAACTCCCGCAGAATGATATCCAGGAGTAGGTGAGGGGATCTGCCCTTACAAAACTCCCCGCAGAATGATATCTAGGGAGTAGGTGAGGATCTGCCCTTACAAAACTCCCCGTAGAATGATATCCAGGAAGTAGGCGAGGGGATCTGCCTAACAAAACTCCCCGCAGAATGATATCCAGGAAGTAGGTGGGGGATCTGCCCTTACAAACTCCCGCAGAAGATATCCAGGAAGTAGGTGAGGGGATCTGCCCTTACAAAACTCCCGCAGAATGATATCTAGGGTAGGTGAGGGGATCTGCCCTTACAAAACTCCCCGCAGAATGATATCTAGGCAGTAGACTGAGGGGATCTGCCCTTACAAAACTCCCCGCAGAATGATATCCAGGAGTAGGTGAGGGGATCTGCCCTTACAAAACTCCCGCAGAATGATATCTAGGGAGTAGGTGAGGAGATCTCCCCAGCATGATAACTCCAGGAAGTAGGTGAGGGGATCTGCCTTACAAAACTCCCCGCAGAATGATATCCAGGAAGTAGGTGAGGGGAACTACCCTTACAAAACTCCCGCAGAATGATATCCAGGAGTAGGTGAGGATCTGCCCTTCAAAACTCCTGGGAATGATATCTTAGGAGTAGGTGAGGATCTGCCCTTACAAAACTCCCCATGGAATGATATCAGGAAGTAGGTGAGGGATCTGCCCTTACAAAACTCCCACAGAATGATATCTAGGGAAGTAGGTGAGGGGATCTGCCCTTACAAAATCCCCACAGAATGATATCTAGGTAGAAGGCGAGGGGATCTGCCCTTACAAAACTCCCATAGCATGATATCCAGGAAGTAGCGAGGGATCTGCGCAAAACTCCCCATGGGAAACAGCACGGATACCTCCGGTGGTGTTTCTAGGATCATTCTAAAACTGTGTAAATTTCAGTGTTGGTAAGTAACAAATTACAAGAATATTGTAATCTAATTGATCACTGAAGTCAAGTACTTGAACTCATTTTGTCCGTGGCGAAGCACGGGTACACAACTAGTTAAAAGCCTCGACAGACAGGTTAATTCCGAGGAAACCTATTCCTGAGCAATGTAGGTAAATTCAAGGGGAAAATATTATTATCATTATGTACAATTTTTTCATCTGTTTTGTATCATGTCAGAGAAGTTACCCAGGTTTGAACCCTACACATGTGTCACAATAATCACACATTCAAATGTATTCTCTCTGACAAACTGCCATACAAAACTTGTTTCCCAATCCTGCTGATTATTTTTTAGTTTACATTTGTTTTGTCAGCGTGAACAAAATTCTGTCGCGAAGGAACAGTAAAATAATTTCGTTGCGTACATTTACACAATGGATGAATAAAAGTGTTAGCCCTTTCAGCTGTATTTGTAAGGTTCCGATTAGATGTCTAGTGGCATTGGTTCAGGCAAATTGTCACGATATCGTAACACAACCAGAAATGGTTTGGTTTGAAAAGACACAGAATCAAACACAAAAAAGAGTTGCGCGCTTATTTGCAGTCACGCCTGTGCGACCCTATAACTTTCAAAAAGTATAATTTTGGCTTTATATATTTCTAAATTGCTTACAGTCGTCACTTGATTTAGCCTATTTGTATTTGTTCTTTTTTGCAAAAGTAATTTGTTAACATGACAAATAAACCCATTTGTTATTTACAAATTGAACATATAGCTTCTTACTTATCCCTCTGAGCATCTTCTCAGTTCCTAACCATGAAATTCATAGTGGCTACCAGCTAAATAGAATAAGTATAGTTTATTCCATCAAAATACATGAGAAATAACACTGTACATATGGAACAATATTACTCAAAGTTAGTTATAGGTGGGGAAAATACAAAAAATAAAACAACAAACTACTGTCCAGTCTTCTAAATAACGACATACTCTCGGTGTGGCAACTGTAGCAATAGATGATTTGTTGTTATCTTACCAACAAGGTATTCTTATGTACTAATTTTAGTTAATCTTAGCATTAAATTAACCAACAAATTAAATTTGCGTTACAATAATTAATGCATATACAAATTAACTTAAGCCTAGAGGAAGACCTTATCTCAGCTCACTCCTCCGGACCAAGGCACTCATGCGTTCCTGAGCTGGACGCCAACAAAGGCGTCAAATTTACAACTGATTGTACGAGTTTCCTGGCATGACCTGTACTGGCATTAAAAGGAATAATCCTTTAATGTCCTTTAATGTGTACACCTCTATGTCCTTACTTTATGAGTGTACGATTATCATGTCCACATGTTGGATCACGAAAAATAGGCAGACGAACTTTTCATTATATATACACGCTACAAACATCTAAATCATCCCACGAGAATAATAACCAATGTTTTGAATACACAAAAGAATTCTTGACAAAACAGTTCGTGTTTGAAAAACCATTAGAACATCAATCTGGGTTAAAAGATTTAATCAAGACCAAGTTTCCAGTTTGAGTTTCAGTCAGCTGTTTCAACTGTCAACTGACTTAGATCTTTATCACTCAAGTTTGTAAACTGCCAAACTTGTGACAGTTTCCCAGCACCTTACAGTCTTACTCAAACAATGCCAAAATAACAAAGAGTATTTAAAAAATAAAAATTATTTTAAAATGTCTAAACTAAGATGCAATTTATTTCATAGAACGAATATTGATTACTACATACAATTAAGTTATTTTAACTAATACCAGAAAATACATTTTGAACTATTAACCTTCAAGAACAATTGCAACCAGAACATTTTGTACGAAACCCCACAGAAATTATAAAGTGCGTAAGCATTTTCGTCTTTGATCAGAAGAAACTTCTCATCCAGTTATCTAGGTCAATTCAATAAACACCTTCTGGTTTTTAATACCAGATGTTCAAACGAATACCATTATGTACTATGACAGTGTTTTCATATGTCTGATGTTTCTATGTCAGAAGTTACCAAGTTTGAACTTTACCCATGTGTCACAATAATCACATTCAAATGTATTCTCTCTGACAAACTGATATACAAAACTTGTTTCCCAATCCTGTGATTTGGGTGTGTATTTGGTTTTGTCATCGTGGAAAATAGTCTTTTCGCGAATGAGTAAGCAGAGTTAGTGTTTATCGTTGTGTTCTTACTCTAAATTCAAGTTATTGCCGTTTTCAGCTAAATTTAATTTCAGGTTTCAAGTCGGTTTCTAAATAGCTAACTTACCTATAAAGCAGGCTATTTACCTACGCGTATAACCTGATACCAGGACATTACTAGAGGAAAGTGTGTAGCAATTATTTAAAAACATGGGAATAGAAATCCCAATAAGATACACTCAAACATTATAAAATACGTTTG
This sequence comes from Matsumurasca onukii, assembly GCA_018831715.1. Taxonomy (NCBI): domain Eukaryota; kingdom Metazoa; phylum Arthropoda; class Insecta; order Hemiptera; family Cicadellidae; genus Matsumurasca; species Matsumurasca onukii. The sequence continues at coordinate 63,659,120 of CM032058.1, forward strand.
TGCATTATATGAAACTTCCTTATTCTTTTGAATTTCATACTTAAGCTCAACGTTGGCCTGCAAACGGTCCTTGAGTCGCCTTGAGTGCAAGGACTTCTATTTCTCCTCCACTAGTGTGAAAGAACAGAATGAAAGAGCCGGATTAATATCATTATTACAGATAAAATTATACTTGATATAGCTATTTTAATAATACAGATAAAAAGTAAATGTTTGTCATTATGGTTTTATGCATTCAATATTCGCACCACGTGTAGAACGGCTACATCGAAGCGTCAGTATATTTCATACCGTTCGAGAGAAAGAGTGGCTAAAGTGATGAGTCAACTGCTTCTTCCTTCAAACCTTGAGCTTTTGAAGGTCAAGGACAAAGGTGGTTATGAACCTTACCTACCTTATATGAAACCCCAAGGATAAAATTAACACGGCATTAGGTTCGGTGACCTGGGGGGCCAATGCCAATAAGTTGCTCCTCCCCACCCCATCCATCGGTTTTATAAAATGTTGAAAAGAAATGTTTAAACTTGTTATAATCTTGTTACAACTTATTGTAACTTGATATAACTATGTTATTGTTATATTATTCATACTAAATCGATCTTTCTTTTTGAACCGACCTAAATGATTCCTCAAAAGTTGCACTTTTCCCGTATGTGTCTTTTATATTCACTAAGCATAAACTTACTCTTTTCATTCACCTTCTATATTCCTTCAGCGTGTATATTCCTCTAATGCATCTTGTATATTCCCCCAGCGTATGAGATAGTGTGAGGAGTAAAATCTACTTTGTGTGGAAACGTGACGAAGAATAATCTTATCAGATGTTAGAAAATGAATTGACTCTGCGAGAATGTGGTGCACATATTTTATATCTTCATCCCTCTATGTTTCCTTATAGTTTTTCTAGTTTTATTTAACATTTATCATGTCAAAATAATGTACTCTTATACTCTACACTGTCAAGAGCTTTGCAAGTACCGTCATGTATAATTATGTCAAGACTCTCCACTTGAACTCAAAATTGAACAAAATAGCCCTTACAGTACTTGTCTCCCCTAGAAAAATTGTCCCTTAGACATATTTTGTCTCTCTGCTTTTCTTTGTCAGTATAATAATCATTAACCTTATGTATACGTCATTACTTCTTACGGGTTTGCATTTTGTTTCGAAAAAATCCCGACGTCAATAGTTTTTTTATATAAAGGTTGTGTCCAAAAGCGACAATATGGTAATATTTTTATCGATTCATTTATTTAATTATTTAAATAAATATATTTACTCCATTTTAATACATTGAATGAGACAATCATTCCCGTTAACCAAAATTCCAAGCCACAGTGAGGTTGTTTTAATAAATGAAAGATTTTCCATAGCTTCTAAAATATTTAACCATTTAGCCATTTCAAGTGAAAATTCAAGATAATTCTAACCAGCCAACCTTATTATTCCATACAAACTAACAAAGGATCTTATGTAAACTATTAGTGTTTTGAGACTGGTCTGCTATGTCCTAACATACCGAGTAAATTCACATGAGTATAGTGTGAAGCATTAGGTTTAAATTCATGGCCTCACTTATGAAAAAACAACGCTACGAACCCGATCTCGAAAGAGTTATTCTATCTGTCATGGTACAGGTCTTAAATGCTAGAAACTGTTAAATTTCACCATTTCGGTTATCATTACAGTATTTACTTGTGTTATACTTATTCAGGCCATAATTTCGATGTGTGTGACGACTTGTGTTCCCTTTAAAGGTTTTCTTGTGACTTCGTGGGAACTGTCCCCCTGAGCCAGATATCCATCAACCGCTCAGTAATGTTGGCTGGCTTTATGCTAAGGACATTTAACAATTTTGATTTGTAAAATGTTGTTGGACTTATGGACATTTTGTTGTAAGATTGTTTGAAGACTTCCACACTATTAATACATTCGACATGAAATAAAAGCTCTTACAAACTTGTTGGAGAGTGGTTAAAACGTGGAGTGGACAGCTGTGTGTATGCGTGGGTGTTGTGTGTGTGTTAGCTGTGAAAAGGGTTGACTGGATGTGTTTATGAATAATGGAAAACACAAAGTCGAGTAGATTTAGCTCTTGGAGTTGCAGTGAGTTGAATATCAATCTTCTTATATCAGAGACCGCAAACCAAATAGTCGTTTTAACATTCGTATATTTGACGTGTTTTCGGAGTTAACAATGAATTCATTATTTTCACAGCATATAGGCCTATGAACAATTGTATATATTACTAAAGATTATAGCTGCACAGCAAAAGTGGGAGAAAATGACAATGCATAGGTTTTAAATATTAAAAACGCTGCTGTAATAAATTATGTCACCATTGTTTACAAATATATAATACAATTATATTTATCGCATATCTTTCGCGGTGGATTATAAACCAGTTTTTCGGGTATACTGTACTTTAAATTTGAAACTAGTTAGATACAACACTTTGAAAGCTTTGAAACCCCTGTTTGTAAATGTTTCTCTAACTGTTTTAACAAGTTTGGTTTCACAGTGGAGATAACGGTTCTTATCAGTTAACGAAGATGAAAACCAGTGTTTCAGTCAAACACAGCATTTCCTGGAGAACCCCACAATATATCTCCCAGCGTTTTCCTGCACCCTTCAAACATACTCTAGACTGTACATACACAGTGCGTTGCTCGTCCGTGCGGTTAAAGTTTCTTCTTAACCGTTGATTTAAATACATAATTAGAATGAGACTAAATGAGAATAATTTTATTATTTGCCTTGGAAAACTTGTGCCTCTGTTAAACAAAGCCTCCTTATCGGCCATATTTGGACTAAAAGCCACGACGGTGATTTAATATTATTGTGGACAATATTTCCACCGCTTTTAGTGAATAGAAGACCACAGAGTTACGGGATATGGAATTTGATCTCGTCTTCAGGCGAAAAGGCACCTAAAAAATAACACATAACATTGGGAAATGAGCTATACTAAAGGTAATCAGCTCAGCTCAAGCTAACTAGTGACTCCCCACCAAACAACGTAAGTTGTCTCTCATATTTTGGTTTCCCCAAGTGTTTTTTATGTTAAACCAACTAGCTTGGAAAACAATCTAACCGGTTGAGAAATTAAAAGACCATTAAAACCAAGCACGTCCACGGCCAGGACAGCTGCCCACCGATTAACTATCTGGCTAGCTGGTAGCAGCGGACAACCAATCGCAGACGTACGTCAGACTGACCAATTTTAACAGGTTAGCATGTATACAGACAATAATAATACCTGTTTATGCACTGCCTATAAATGTGAATTTGTTAAGAGTTAGTCAATTTTACCTAACAATGGAGTTAAATTATTGACGAGAGCTTAGAAAGTTCCTTTCACTGTAAATCACGGTATCTGGTTGTAGACCAAACTGAATGTTAGGTTCTTAAAATGAAGCGTCTTACACTATTTAAGTTTGCTGTGGCCTGTTTTCAATCTGTGTCTATCATTGGTTTGTTCATATTGGAAAGGTTCTAACCTATCACATTCATTGTAAATATGAACGGTTGAATGTAGTTGAAGGTCTCCTTACTTCTTTCATACAGAATATCCGGTGCATTTCACCTCTACTGAGTTCAGTTCATTGAACATTATCTCTACCAGCAGAGATTACAGAGATTCAGAGGGTCGAGATTTACGCCTTAAGTTGTAGAGAACCTCAACTTAGAATATTTATGGCATCGATAGTTTCCCACGTTGACTGGCTGAGCGTTTTCATTGTTGATGTAAACTAAATGAGCCAGGAAACTGTTTAATACTTTAGACTTTACACTTATTTTTTTATATTTAAATACTATGGCTTTCTTGTTTTAATATTTGCAAAATACGCTAGTATTTAATCTTTGAAGCCGATAAAGTCACTTCTGATCAAAGTAGTAAAGAGCACGACCTACAGTGCTGTTAATGTATTGTGTTAGAAAAGTGTTGATTAGTTGTTGAGTCGAGTCAACTTGAAAGAGACACGAACATTGACTAAAACTACAATCTCTATGTTTGATCACTGTGAATTATTTCCGTTGACTTCATGTTAACAGCTCTAGAATTCTCAACCCGAGTCAGTGTCGTAAACACTTCAGGTAATGTTCGGAGAAAAGGCTGTAAAATAGTTCGTTAGATCTAATCACATTCGTTGCGAGTCATAAGCAATGAAACTCCTAATTTCCTCTCACAAATGTTTCTTGTCTACCTGACACTTCGTACAAAATACTTTACTAATTAATGAGTTCAAACCCTGGGGAAGGTTATCAACATTGCAGACGAGAGCTGACAATATTCAAAGTAAAAAACTGCAAGACACCTTCTCCACTAATCACTACACTGAAACGGTGACAAAACATTCTATAACGAAGGGAACAGTTTGTTTATTTAACTTGCAATATTCAACCCATAACGTTTACAGACAACATTTAGGAAGCATGTACTTGATGAGCCGTGCATCAAAACTAAAGTTTTACAAGTATCAGGTGTTTGACTTGGACAAAGTAACGACAAAGCCTAGTTTACACGACAAAGAAGCAGCTTGGCGAATGTGCTTGGTGACAAAGGAAGGGATGTGAGTCGGATCCCAAACCGATATTCAATTTCCCAGAGTTTCCTTGTTGTGATGCCAGAAATGTAACAAATAAGAGTTACATCCTCGCTTCGCTTCCTGACATTCTATTCTAGCTTTGGTGAGCAAATAATGGAAGTGTGAAACTGAATGTACGATGGTTTTTCTAGATAATCTAGTGAGTTATTACCAGGAGCAAATTTAGTATATTGGCTACAATCAAAAGCTTTAAGTAAATTACCTATTTGACAAATGTTTAGGAATAACTATAGTTTAAAGCTCTTTTGAGAACTTAGCTTGATTTTGCTAAAACATTTCGTAACGTGTTTCCAGTCCAGTACGCTGTGAATAACATTTCGTATACGGAGTGTCAATTCAAAGTGTTCTTAAGTATGCAATCTGAATTGAGCAGTATATTACCTATCTGCAGTGTGGATAATAACTAAATTGAGATTTCATTCAAGATGTGAAAATACTGTATGTGCATGAAAATGTTAAAGATGAGAAATCTATAAGACAATGTGACATATCTATTACAACTTCTTTAAATGATGAAAGTCAACATTTTGTGGTGAAAGTGAGAAACGTGTAATACAAGTTCTTTGACGATTGATGTTGGCCAGGAGCGTTAACTGGATGGAAGCTGAGCTGAACACAATGTGATGACAGAGGAAGAATTGGAGGATAAAGAGATTGATTTCAATCATTGGTAATCCTTTCGTTAACTGATCAATGATTCTCTCAACATCCAGTATCCAGGAACCATGCCGTCCTGTGTTTAAACTTCTCGTGTCACAATTAAATAGAATATTCATTCTTGTCTATGTTGCTTAGCCATTCTAAGAAAATTCGTATTCTAGAAAACCAAGCACGGTCAAGGCCAGTGGCAGCTTCCCATCGACTGACTGGCAGCGGCCGACCAATCACTGGCGTGTATCAGGCTGACGAACTGGAAGAGAGAACCCAAAATTCCTGTATGCAAGCCAATGGAGGAAAATAATTTTTAGAGTTTTGCAGAATAAGTCAGTTATTTTTAACAAGGAGTTAAAATGACTAACGATAATTTATAAATTTTCCTGCATGTGAATCACGATAACTGAATAAAGGTCTAACGGATTGTCCTTAAACGATAATATAGTGAATAATATAAGCTATTCAAATTATTCACATTAATTACTCTTACGTAATACATATCACCAATAATTTACGTCGTCAATAGGTAAGTTTAGGTTTGGAATAGTTAAGTATTATTTATTGATTCGTAGTCATTTTTACAATAAAGTTGTGTTGACTAATACCACTGGTAAGGCAAGGTCCAATTCAAACTAAGGCAAGGTCTATGTAATTTAAAACTATAATAATTTATACTAAATAGAGATATTCATAAATTCGTCTAAAGTGTAAAATAAATGCATTATTAGGTAATATTTCAGTTTTTTAGAAATGAAACAAAGTCGTTCGTTGATCTAATATATATTGGGAGTTTGTTAAATAATTTTTTACCAAAGTAAAAAACTGTTTTCCCTCTACCGGCATTAATGTTTATAACTCTCTGCATCCTTACGTGAAAAACCTGAGCAACGCCAAGTTTAAGACCATCGCAGCTGGCTCACTGAACACTCATTCTACACCTTTGGAGAATTCCAAGAAGAGGCCGCCGGACTTAGAGTCTAGTGAAGAAGGCCAATTGACGCCATCCATGCTGGAATCATCCAGTTTCCGATGAAGACATCAAGTATTCAAGTAAGTAAGTACCAGCCTGAAGTGGAAGTTTATTAAAAATTTCAAGGCGATGTGATTCAAATTTTAACATATTCCTATTGCGAGTTTCGTAGTTATGAGAAGGTGGCAAACATTGGAATTTTGGAAAACAAAATTAGAGTTGAAAAGGGAAGTATCGGTCAAAATACCCAAAGAGACAAAAGCATCACGACAGGTCTGTCCGAAGCCCAGCCCAAAAATCGTTCTCACTGCCGATTTTTGTTGAATCAAAACTCGTGATATTTTAGATTTAGCACAGTTCTCCCAAAACACTGCCATACAAAATGTGAGGATGTATTAATCCAAAATAGGCTGTTCTCAAAACATTTAATTTGCAATAAGATGATAATTTTCTTAATAAAAAGACACCAGATGTTATCTTTTTCCAAATAAAATCAACATGATTATCCCAACATATATTTTTGTCCAGAAACAAGCCCAGAAACTTAAAACTTTGAGCCTCTTGAATGGTATTATTATTTATACAAATGGGTACGTTTTTTACATCTGAAAACCAAAAACTCATAAAAATGATTTTTATAATTAGTTTTTAAATATAGGCTCTCAAAGTAGTTAATACAACTGGGTACTTTCTCTTGAGCAAGTAGCCTACACCTAAGTTCTCGTCGTTTTTACAACCAAAACTTAAAGTGGTGTCATCAGCGTACTGAATTAGTTTACAATCCCCTAGAGAGCTGTTGTTACTTTCAATATCACTGCATTGATTTACATATAGAAAAAAAAATACAGGTCCCGAAATGGAGTCCTGAGGAACACCATATTCAACTGTTATTTTTGTTGACAAATAATTTTCAACAGCCACTTGTTGGGTTCTATTCATCAAATATGATTTAACCCAATCCAACGGAAGCCCTCTAATCCTATAGTATTCTAAAATTCCAGTTAACTGTTTATGTTCTACACAGATTTTGTTAAGGCTAAAAATATGCTACTAGTTTTGTTTTGATGGTCAATATTTGAAATTATAAATTCTAACATTTCGTTTATGGCTCCAATGGTATTTTTGCCGTTACGAAACCCAAATTGGTTATGTGATATAATATTAAACTTTTACAAAAAAGATACAAGTCTTGAAAGAAACAATTTCTCAAAGACTTTGCTCAATAATTGTGCTTTGAATAGGTATGTAACTTTAATGTAACTAATTATAATCTACTCGTAATATTATTAACAATATCACCTTCAGGACTGTGCTTCTCTAATTACAACAGTATAACTCTGTTGTAGCCGTCAGGTTATTCAAACTGGTGATGCAGAGACTGTATAGCGAATTGTGATACGATAATAAGTTTAAACATACTAATTGTATAGTTATTATCTTTCAGCTTTGTTATATAAAGTTACCACGTTTAATCTATATACAAAATTATTTGTATTAAACACAAAAAATGCTAATGGATTTTAGGTAATTTGATACAATTGATGTTTTACTTTATTAAGACACTTCTGAGTATTTAAATAGAACAAATAGTCACTAAGTGTGTTGAACTTATTGAACAATGAACTCAACGTTTCTCAGCTTCAAGCGGATCAGTGAACTGCAAAGTCAAAGTCAATATTTTATATAACTGAACTGAAGTTCTCTGTAGTCCATAGGAGTTCGATGTAAAATAAATATATTGACAACTTGGTGATGCTTGACTTCTTGTAAAGTTGCTCCACGGAGTTGTACTTTTATTTTAAGTCGTAACTAGTATTAGTCGTGATGAGTTGAACTTAATTCTTAGTTCCTCATCTTTCTTGGAAAAATACTGCGTAAAGATCGTTAAATCAAACGAAACCTTTACAAAAGCTAATAGTCATAACTTAAAGTAGGCTCTATAACAACTACCTTTGGAGTTAAGTTCCCAAACACTTTGACCGATATTGAATTGATGGATGTTGTTTACCCAGCGTCGCTGATGGAAGTTGTTTCCTCTGTAATGGATAGCGCGTTTGTAGAAGTCCACTGGGAACACATCTGATTCCAACAATGGAATATATTCATCCTGATTCTCTGCAGAGTAGATCGCAAACAGACTCCATTGTTACATTTGAAAATCATTGTTGTTATAGTGTTTAAACGAATGATTCTATGTATTTGGTTACAATGCCATCTCCGTAAACCATCAGGATGTAATAAAACAAACATGCTCAATATTGCGAAATAATACAAAATCTCTCAAGTTACTCTTTTCGTCTTTAAATATGTTTATTAAAAATTCAAACTATTTGGGGCTTCCTAGAAAGCAGTAACCACTATTTTAAAGACTTAATATTACGGTGAGATTAAGTTTAAAGGTACTTACCTATTTAAGCAACGTTTATTTACTGTTAACATGTTAAACCAGTTATCAAGGGACCAACATCTCATACTACAAAGGAATTCATTTAACAAAAACATACATTCAAATTGTATAACTGAAACTCTTAACATAGGTCTTGTTACATAAAAATTATTCTCACAAAGGATATGAAACGGGCTTGGAAATGATGTACTATCTAATCACTACCTGTAAACAAACCTTTGTGAACCAAGTTCAAAGAAAAGTTCAAAAGTTCATTTCCGGTATGTAATGAACGAAGTAGGTTTCAAACAAAGTAATTACAAAGTGCCACCAGCATAGAACTTGAAGCTTTCTGACATGTCGTTGTTTAATATATTTAAAAACAAGAGGTTATGATAATATAAAAATAGTATTAATTTATAATACCTATTTTACAACATAGTAAATAGCTTTTTAACACATTTAATTGTGCGTTACAATGTGTATTATCAGGAAGGTATAATTATTCTCGAAACCGATCTTGGTTTGCAATAAGATATGTAAAAGGGTGCCGCTCACTTTCTTTTCCTGTATAATTATTTTAACTTTTTTTTCAATGTAATCCTGCATCATCCATGCACAGTTAACTATACAGGGTGTGTTTTAAATGTCCCTCCCCAACTTACTTTTGAAAAAGAAAATATTTGGAGAAACCCTTTGCGGAATGTTTTGATAATATCTTGAAGTTTGCTTTGACGTACCTTGTAATACCCCCCCCCCTTCCCAAACTGGAAGAAGGGTTCCTATACAAACCCACTCTTCTTGGCACGTCGAAAGTATTTTAACACAAATTTTGCGACGCAAAAAAGTTTGTATCTCAACACTTTTTTGCTATACCCATTTAAGACTGCGAGAAATCAGGTTTGAAATGCTATATTTCACATACAGTTTTTGTATGACAAATGTTTCTTCAAAGTTCATTAAAAAATAAGGCCTCCAACCACGATATATGGCTCTAGAGAAATTCACACACACACAGAATTGAACAGAATTAAAGGTCTAACCAAAACTGCTGTTTGTTGCAAAACAAATAATTTTCTAAGTATCGAAGACGTTACTTCAGTTGGAAAAAGTAGTTTCAACCCCGTAGAAGTAATTTCTAACTTTCTTTCCTATACTCTGACACACAATTCCTTTTTACCGCCATTCTTGTCCTACGATATACAGTTTTCAACAGTGCACTTCAACGAAGGAACACAGCTGAATTGACCTGGTTTCACTAGAAAGAAACAAAGGAATGAGAGGATTGTTCTGTCTAACAAGAATATGAGGTCTTTGTTAACAAAGCAACTTGACAATGGTTGAGAGAGTGACACTTGGTCTAACGAACAATGGGATGAATTCTTAACCAGACAAGTCCTTAGTCTTTCTTCTTTTCTGGAAACACTTGTCTTCTAATGAATTAGTCAAAACCAATTATTGATAATTATTGATAGCGAGCGGGTTATTTGTTTGAACTTTTGTCCTTTGCCCAACAATTTGTTTTAAATGTCAATCAATATTCCTGAGGTTAAACCATTATTTCAATTTAAAACTCAGTAATTACCAGTTTGTTACGATCTTCATATCATAATTGTTCTGCAAATTGCTGCATTGGAAAATAGAACACTTGAACTATGACTGTATAAACAAGCTTTGCTGGATGATGTCGTGAATCAATTAATTAAGCCTCGTCTAACAATATCTTGAATATCATTAGTTTCCAAAGTTTTTACTGTGTGGAAATTATCGCAACTTTTCTTAGTACAAAAGCTAATGTTAACAACTATAATCTGTCACCATCATTTGTTGCCAAGCTGGAAGCCTATGGGGTGACAGGCTCACTCATAGTTTATCCACTCATACTTATCAGGACGTTCTCTGAGTTGTCAGGCATGTCAGCTATCTGCTCCAATCTGTGTCACTCAGGCGTTCCTCAAGGGATGCTGCTGGGCTACTTCCTTTTAACATCTTTATAAACGGCATTTCTGACATTTTGGACGTGGGGCTGCTGCTCTGGATGACCTGAAACTTTTGGCAGGATATCCTCGTTGGACGGCAGTATCGTCTCCAGAAAAACCTCGACTCTGTCCTCCATTGGTGCCTCATAAACTCCATGGACCTGAATGAGAAATAAATTTGTCATGCAGTTTTCCGCTCTGTCCGGATAAATACTTATGACTACCACATTGGTCTCAAAGATCTACATCTGTCAGCAGTCCGTGACTTGGAGTCCTTCTGACATCAAATCTTCACTCCGGAGCGCACTTATCTCGCATCTGCTCTAAGGCTTATTCTGTGCTTGGCTTCATCTTCAGAGCCTAGGGACCCTTCGCTCTTTCCACTATCAAAACTCTCTACATTACGCTGGTTCGCTCCATTCTGGGTTCAACTCCCATCTGGTCCCCTATCAACTGGGATTAATCAGCGAACTGGAAGGGTCAACACAGATTTTTCGATTGATTGGAGTCAGGATGGGATTTCGCTACATGAAGTTCAAACCGATGAGATGTGTCGTCTTTTGATCTGCCCCGTTGAGTCTTCGAGAACGCTGATGGATTCTCCTCTACAAGATCTTAAATGCTTGGCTCGTTGGACTGTCGGAACTACAGGCAGAATCGACATCCACATCCACGCCATTCCGACTTCAGCAACTGTTCGGAAGGTCACTACACTCTATGAATTCAGCTGGTACTATTCCTCGCGCCACAGTGCGGGGACGGGGGTATATCTGCCAGTGACGTCGACTTCTTTGGTTCCGGTATTTCTCATCTTCGGGTCCGAGACGGAGCTCATCCAGAACGTTTGGCTGTAGACTTACATCGTTCCAGTGGTGATCGAGCTCAATTAGGGGTGTGATTGTGCGTATTATTGTTTCAATACATAAATGCGATTTGTATCATTTCTGTCAGTTTCCATACTCTAATGTTCTAACCGTAGTGTAAGCTGCCTCTCATTGCATTATTCATTAAGCATATTTACGCATTTTTGTATTCTTTGTAAAATGGCGTTTGCCGTGTATATACAATAAATAAATAAATAAACTAGTTTTTTCGGTTCACACCACGTCAAAACATTAGCTTGAATTACTTCGATCTCTCTGTGGAATCTTTAATCGCTGATTGGCTGAAACTCAGCTACCGTACTTGTTTGCTATCCTGTTGGTCATAGGGCTGCCATTATCAGGGATGCCAACTGTCGGTGTTAAAGCATTATAATTAGCTAGAAATACTTCGATCTCTCTGTGGAGTATCATCTTTAGTCACTGATTGGCTGAAACTTAACTACTTGTTTGCTATCCTGTTGGTCACAGGGCTGTCAACCCTCCATTGGAGCAGGAATGCCAACTGTCGATGTTATCATTGGCGTGACACTATCGTTCTTCAGGACTGGTTGCCAGCTTCTCGAAAGTTAAATGGTGTCTTCTTTATTGAAGTGTTTACGATTTTTTAAAGGCCTATTGTTATCATTTTACCTATAGGCGAAAGCCTAGGAGTAAAGTTCAATTATAATAGAAATTGAAATAAAACTTTTGGTTTAACCACAATGCACAACAGTATTTAATCGTACAATTATGACAAACCACGTAAGTTTGAATATCTATAATAATTCAAATGTAATATATTGAATTATATTTGTATAAAAAAATCAGGCAAGATAACACTTATCTTCAAATTTAGACCGTAAATATGTAATATCATTTAATTTGGTGCACTCCTCACAAAGATAAAATTTAATCAGTGTAACGAATTCAACGGTCCATTTAGGTTCCAATAAATTATTTACTCTCGACAAAGGAGTGATGATACTTTTTAATGCAATAGAGTTACGTAAAATGTAAAAAAATCATAACAAACTTTTTGGGTATGATTACATTTATTTAAATATCTTAAATAAGCGCTACAAGGGGGTGAGGGTAGGGATCAGCAGATGGAAGAAGGAACTGATGAGATTGATGGGGTTGAATTACAACCCACAGATTTGATAACTGGCTCTGATTGCTTCTTCGCGGCTCTAGATAATAAACTCTATAAATCTCGGCCTTGATTTTACAGTGCGTTTTGATAGCAAAGTAAAAAGGAAGGCTTTTAAATATTTGAAATATAGTAGTATTTATATTTGTTCTGGTTCTACTATGTAAATTCACTAGATAATCTTATTGTCATCTTGTCAAACATAGACTAAATTGATTGGTCAAACTGCTTTTATTTCTTATGCTCATATTGCGGACCTTTGCTTGCAAACAATCATCGCAAAACATACGAGTATACACACGAATTTTGTATTTGCTATTTGTAAGGTACACTGAGGACTAGTATTAGAGTATTAAACAGTCAAAAATAGGAGATTATATGATCTTAGATTCCAGAAAACTTGAATTGTAACGTAGTCCTATCAATTACAACAAAATATATTGTTTCATGATTTATTATTTCAACAAAATGTCTGCTATTACCTTTGATACCTATATTATATTACTTTCTTTAAGACTCTTCTCTGCAAAGCCACAATTTCATAATTAATGGCAATTTTAGGTTTTACATGTAAAAGAGCGAGTAAAATAAAAGGCCAAGTTGAAAAACACAACAAAACATGACATTGAAGCAATAAATGACTAATTGAGAAACAGCGGAAATTACTTCATTCCTGGAGAGGGAAGGGAAATGGAACTGTTTCCAGTTTAGCAGATTTCATACGTACATGAATGTATACAACCCTCGAGGGGTTTAGAGCAGTCAATAAACAGTAATCAATTAAAGTTTAATTAGTTAGTATGAGGTTCTCATGACGTGTTTAGTCCGTTATTACACTTTGAGGTGTTTTTATCTCATACGACGTCTCTTATGACATATTCTGTATACATCGTGTCTCTCCTGTGCATCCTATGAAACGTAAAGACCTCTATTTATACAAGTTTTGCTTCGTTGTCACTTCCCCCAAATGAATCCCTTCTCTAAGTAATTCAATTCGTCAGGAAATAACGACTCAGTCGTGAAGGCATACCTGTAGTTACAGTGAAACTAAGAAACCCCGCGTCAACTTTAAACTAGCTCCTTATAGTGAATTGCATTTCAACAAACGCTATTCACATGTGATGCATTTCTGTACATCTTATGAAACAACATTGTCTAGGGTGAACTGTTGCCACATTTTTAATATTCAACTTTTCATTTCAGAGATTTAAAAGCTCTTTAAAACTTTCCAGTTCTTTAGCTTAAGGCCATAAGTAGTCCGAGCTATGTAAGTAATTTTAGAAATATGCAAGTCAAAAAATTGATACTAAAATATTTAAAAATATTACCAAAATGCAGCAGGAAGCTTGGTTCTGAATGAAAATTGAAAACAGGACGTGTTCGTGTGGCAAAAGGAAGGAGGAGGCAGGAGTAAACGGTGGCCAATATTACATCTCTATATCATTCTCCAGGACAGCTTCTTCTACAGAATCATCATTTCCCAAGCCTACTGAAAACAAGACGTGTTCATAGCAAGAGGAAGGAGGAGGCACGAGTAAACAGTGGCCAATATTACATCTCTATATCATTCTCCAGGACAGCTTCTTCTACATGAACCATCATTTCCTGAGCCTACTGAATAGCAAAGACAAGGATATCGTTGTTATTTCTTTCAAGTAAATATCGTATATTGAAAGATCTGTAATTGAAGTAGACTACAAAATTCAATTTTAACTCATGTTTTACTTTAAAGGTGTTACCTCCTTTTAGTTTATGCTAAATCGTCACTTCACCGTCTCTTTTAAGACTAAGATACACAGAAGTTGAACTATTATTCCGGACATTTTCCATCGTTACTGAACAAAAAAGGATAACGACGTTTCGGGATCTGCAATCTGATCCCGTCTTCGAATTAGTAACCTAAAACATAACACAGAACATTAAAAAAAAGTATTCAGCGTAGCTCAGCGTAGCTAGCTCATTTTATAATGTTCTGTGTTATGTTACAAATTGCAATTCAGGCAGATCCCGAAACGTCGTGATCCCTGATTCACTAACGATGGAAAATGTCTAATATAGTGCAACTTCTGAAATCTATCGTCAACAACAAACTTCAAACAAAGGAGTAAGATACGCACATTGTCTAAAAAGAATATTGATACTGATGTGTGAAATGAGTCGAATTCCGATATTCACATTGGCTTAAACTCCTACGAGACTCATATATCAACGGAAACCAGGTCTTGTAGTGCCGGGGGGAGCTTAGTCCCTTTACTAGTGAAATACGATCTATAAATCATTTTAAAATAACAATGAGTTTTGACCGGTCACTTGTAGTTAAGTTTGAACTACAATATTGTTCTTTTAGTTTACACTGCGTCAAAACGACATAATAGTTTGAAATATTTCGGTCTGGCTGTGGAGTACCATCTTCAGTAACTGATTTTTTTGACGTGGGGTGAACCGGAGGAATTAGATTTTTTGTGACACACCACAGTTAAATTTTCGTGCCTCTAATGTGACAACAAGAATTTTTTTATATCACTATATCACTATTTGAGATGCCGAATACTCTCATGAGGGTATTTTAAGGCAAATATGTGGTAAAGGATGAGTGTGATGAGTGGTAGTAATGAGTTATGAGGTGTAGTCTTGTTACAAACTAAAGCCACTCTTCCTTAGAATGGGTCATTAATTATTAATAGCCCAATGACCAATGGAAATACAAAGACCAACGGCTTAACGTGACTTCCGAACCACGCTGGTGATGGTCTGGTATGTCTAAACGATAGTGGGAGTTGATGCGGGTATTATCCTGCGTCAAAACGAGACAATAGTTTGAAGTATATCGCTCTGGCTGTGGAGCACCATCTTCAGTCACTGATCGGTTTTTTTTATTTTTCGACGTGGGGTGAACCGGACGAATTAGATTTTTGTGACACACCAGAGTTACATTTTCGTGCCTCTAATGTGACAACAAGTATTTTGTTGTTATTACTTTAAACAAATATCGTATATATTCACAAAATGTCTACCGGTCAAAGTTCAGCCTTTATGTTTCAATATTAAACGGACACCAAAGTTATCACAGGAATCGTATAGAGAGCTTTTAGTCTCACTTGACTTATGTCCTTTAGCTCCCAGGGGGAGAAGAAGGCAGTGACGAATTCCCTTCATTGGTCCCTGTTTGCGGCCACTTCCTTTGCTCTTCTTCACGTCATGTCTCATCATGTCATGGTTTTCCAGCTCTCTTTCTACCGTCCTTCTCCACGTAGCTTTTGACCTCTCTATTCTTCTTGCGGTTCCGTTTATCTTTTTTTCACCGCCTATAAATTCATTACTTTTGGCATTCCCAAAAGACTTTATCTATATTACGGCATTGCAAAAACGTCTCAAAGGTGACCCGAAATAACATTCAAAAATCACACATTGCGGGTATACTTACAATGTTAAAGAATTCCGAATAACCAAATTTGGAAAAAAAGGACATAGGCTATCGTTAGTAATCTTAATGAACTATAAAAATTACTCTCAATTAATTTTACAAACACAATTACATTTGAAAACGATATCACACCTTCCGTACTACCTACGTTACTTTTAACGTTTCCTTTGAAATTTAGTTAGTGTGACTTTTCTAGTTAATTACGCTAATTTCACCAGCAGAACGAGGCAAAGCAGCATCCATGCTCCAATGGACGGTTGGCAGCCTTGTGACCAACGGGATAGCAGACAGCAAGTATCTTAGTTTCAGCCAATCAGTGACTGAATATGGTACTCCACAGCGATACCGAAATATTCCGAAATAATAAGTAAACTTATTCTTTCTGATATAATCTTTCTTTAACTGGTTTAAGGTTTGGCCGGTGTGACTTGTCTTGGTTAATGATGCTAATTTCACCTGCAGAATGAGGTAAAGTGATTCTCTAGAACAGCTGTGAATACTGACACTGTCTTTCCAACCTCGTCTCACTACTTTGTCTAACAAATCTGCATCCATTACACACTTCCAGCATCACCACTTCCACAAATTTCTATTATAAAATATAAAGATTTTAAACTCAGTGAATATTTAATAATGCACACAATATCAATGTTAATACGTTATAAAAACACCATAATAACATTTCCCAAACAATGTTTTCCGAAACAATACATACCAGAAACAAAATTATGAGTATTCCAAATTACTTGTATCTCTAAATACTTTCTGACAATTTCTGGAATCAAAATTTCTACTAATCCCTCAAGATCACTGAATTTCAAAGAAAACTGTCAAAACATCGTGAATCTCAATGTCCTGAGGGTCCCAAAACTAAGAAAACTCCTCTTTATTAGTCCACCTTCCTGGGATTCAAACAAAATTTTGAAAAACTCCTTCGGATCCCCACCGTACTGGGGTCCCATAAAATCTAAAACACCCTTGTCCTAAGTCCTAATCCCTACAGTAATGCCAGGTAAAACTTGGAGTACAAATCGATACGTTTCAGCAAAGGACACTTATAGAACTAAATAATTGAACTCACAAATGAAAAAGGTTTAAAAAGCGTTTGTGAGGATCACTCAGGATCTTACAACCAATGGCCAATCCAAAACAAAGGTTTTAGGCCTGCTTTTTCTCCTCCACTGCTGTAGTATATACATAGTAGCCTTGTGGTTATACACATTTTTGGGGAGTTATGTAAAACAATGAAACCGTGAATGACTTACATTTTGAACGACGTAACTTTGAGTTATTAAACTGTGGTTTTACTGTAACATCATCCATTACTATTTTTTTATTACAAACTTTTCATTAAATCCTACAAAGTACTAAACAAAAGTTTATAGCAACCTAGAATACCACAAAGAAACTAAGAAATCAACAAACTTGCCCTATAACACCATCAGAAGCTCGGCTCACTCCAAAACCATTAATGACCGATGCCCAAATTCGAACACACTTAGAACACCTGGTTCAAGAGCTCTCTGACCTGTCTCAACCAACTGTATACTACGACCTTACTCTAACTACATAGTTCGTAGCTAAGAACATTTTAACAATGCTAGCATACGAACACCTAACTCTTCCAGAATTTCAGGGTTTCTGCAATTTTAATACTTTATCTACAAGCTTAAATACAAATGTACATTATTTCGTATATAAAAAAATGTTACTTTTCAATAGTCAATTATAATAGTAACTTATTAATCAATTATTAGATGCCCTTTATATACACGTACACTATTCACACTTATATACACTTAAATTTGTCAGTTTGTGGTCGCGGCGCGGCTGGCATCCCCGGTGAGTGAGATATAGTAATCCTCTCGTCCCAGAAGATGCGACAAACGGCGCGAAACGTACGTATTAATTTTTCACAAGGTCTACAGGCACCAACCAGGTATTTCATTTAATAATTGATATAGGCCTTGAGAATGAATATAATAAAACTTATTAATTAATATTAAAAAGGAAAATACAGTTCTGTCATATCCACGAAAATAAGCGTATATTATCTTTGATCCCGTAAACGACGCTCTGTACAAGGCCCAAAAACAATCTGCACTCACGTTTGACGGAAAGAAGTAAAGGTTGTGAGTTGGCGGGTAAGGCTGGTTTAAGACCGATATTCAATTTCCCTCAAGTCTCTTTCTTCGGTTGCCAAAAACGATGCGCGTAAACGCCACTTTCTTCTTTGTAGCTTCTCCCACTTTTGTACACTTTACATGGTAAAGTACCAAATCACTTGCAAAACATTTGCTTGAACCTTAATTCAAATACATCTTTGGCAAGTATTTTTGACGGTTTACTTTATAAGATTAGCGTTATCAAACCATGAGTTTTCGTTAAATTCGTTACAGACCCTTTGTATTGACCAAAGTTCTCCCAGTTTAAGTCATTATTTGTTTGGAGCTGCACAATTAAGGTAATCATTTGGACATAGATATATAAAAAGTCATTTATATGATTGAGTTTCAAGACATTCTTGTTCACAAGACCTTAAAATGACAGTTGTATGTTAATGTTTGGTTCAATCGATAATTCTTCATCTTTGTATTAGTTCTACTGGTTAAATCAGTCTTTAGTTTGGTTAAATATATTCAAAGTTTCTTTTTCTACACTATATCTACCCAAGCATGTTTAATGACGCATTTACGCAAGGAGAAAGTGATTATTGAACAGCTGTAGACATGTAAAGACGAGCTTGGTTTCCATTTGGCTGAGGGAATATATTTGAATAGCATCAACACAGCTGACACTGTCACATGTGCATATGTACTGCTGACTTCAACTCCTCACAACACTTCGTCCTTAGATCAGTTTTAAGATGTGTCGGTTTCAAAAATTGTAACTTTCTCAGAAAATTGAGAGTTTGAAAACACTGTTATTACACCTCATCCACTACTGAATTCTATAGAAGATTTTTACTTTCATAGCAGGTAAAAGTTTTTCAATTATAAAATCTTTGACAAAGTTATTGTTTTGTGAAAAGGTTAATGGCTTTTATAAAGGTCTTCGAACTTTTGTCCTTTAATTACCTTTTAAATCTTTATGCTACTAAACACTCCTGTTATATATTTACAAATATTTATTTATTATATATTTATTAATATTTGTAAATGAATCGTCGTCAGGAAATCTTGTAATTGAATTAAGGTCTTCTATTTTGAGGTATTGTGTTTTTTTTATTTTTGATTTATTTGTAAATTACTTTTATCTATTGTTTATATTTAGGTATATTGTTTTATCTTCTATATAGACTCACTGGTGTGTAAATATATTCTGTAACAGTTTCAACTTTAACTAACGTTAATGAGGCATAGTTGTCTTTTCAATCTGTATTTTTAACAATGTATTGTTCATTTTATCACGGGTTTTTATGCTTATTTATCTTAGTAACATGTGTAACTATTACTTTGCATGATAACTTGTTTAACAAATTAACATATGTAAGGATTTGCACATGAGTATAAAAGTGTATTGAAATATTGTAATAATTGAAAAGAATGAATAAGTTTTTAAACCATGTGAATTTTGAGGAAAATCTTTATATTTAATTGGGGTTAAAAAGGTAAAGTTTGTCTTGTTTAACAAGGTGAAGTTAGGACTACAAAGTCCCTACCACTCAACCTTGACCTTTACCTAGTGTCACAATAGTCACATTACAAATTGTAGTGGTGACTGCGGGATCGAACCCGCCACCGGGTGATGAGCTCCGGAGTCACGCGCGATACCAATCCGCCACGGATCCGCTTAAATGATAGGCCCTTCAGAACGGGTTGAGTTTTCACACGAACCGGTTTCTAATTAAATTGATCTCCGCTACTTTTGTAAATTTAAAGTATTTTACGTATTTAAAGTATTTTTAAGTATTTACCTAAATTTCCATTAAGAAATATTTCTAGTGGATAATAAGACTAAGAGTTGAGATTAAATTAAAGAAATTCAAAAGTTGACAGTCGAAAATTCGATTTTTGGTTTGTAAAGTTAAAATTTCAAACAAAACGTTTAACTTTAAAGGTAACTTTAAATTAGAAATACTTTCTTCAGTAGTCTAAAGGTCCTGTAGATTTGTCTTCTATAATGCCAATACATTTCGGCCTAATGAGACCATCATTAGAGCACTTAATTTTAGCTTTTACTTACATTATTAAAATCTATTTAAACTTAAGGTTTACTGGTTCAGTTTAGAACTTTAAGTGTAAAATAGTCTAAGTGAAAACTGAAGTGCAATGCTCTGATGATGGGTTCATAGGCCGAAATAGATTAGCATCATAGAAGACATCTGTACAGGACCTTCAGAATATTGAACAAGGTATTTCTAATTTTAAAATGGGTCCTGAAACCTGAACTTAGTTTCATTCAACTTTAAAATACTCGTTCTTCTACCCATGTCATAATAATGTTAGTAAAAAGATATGGTAATACAAATTTCAAGGCGGCTTTCCAGCCATAAACGTTAAATTCCAACACTGATGAACTAACTAGTTAAGGCACTAATTAAGACATTTTAAAGCGTACGGCATTCTCTGAGCAAGTATCACAAATTCTACGTAGCTTGCACAGAAACGGCCAATCTACAGATGAACACAAAGTGTTGGGTTTTGAATGACAATAGAGGTGACAAACCAGAGCTAATGACTCAGAAGATCTAGTTACCATGAAACACAATGGAAGAATAGAGATTGATTCCAATAGACACAGAAGCACTCTGTTTCCTGAACAATGTTTCATCCGGCGTGTCAGAGGTGGGAATTGTCAATATCCTGCCAACCATTGATCAACCCTTGTCCTGTCAAACTGTCTCAGTTGTAATTGCATGATTATTGTTGTTTGTACAGCATAGTTCAACTTTAAAATTTATAAACTCTGCAAATAAAAGGTTTCACGCATGGTTCAGTAGTAAAATAGGTTTCAAATATTTTTATGAGCAAATTAAAAATCAAATTGTTGGGGAGGAAGACGACGAGAGATGGCAGCGCTCAAAGCGCTCTCTGTGCCTCGGCTACCGCAGCTATGTTGATTTTCCTGCCTCAGCCATGTGGCATCTTTGCGCTATCTACCTACCGTAATATAATCTATGATCAAAGGCTAAGTAGATATATTTGCTAACCCAGTTGTGTTGCTACAAAACACAATTGAAACCACTCATTGGTCTTTATACTCTGCAGACATGTTCAGTTCTTGTATGATGATGGGTTCTAATGCTTAGTTGAATAATACACATCAGTACAATTGAAGCCATTTGATTTGCATAGTACATTGTGTTCTCATTGAGCTAAATGGTAGATAACCCATTTTATTTTCCTGATTCTAGATAGCTAATGTTTAAATTTATAAGAGTATATTCTATGTTCAGAAAATATTTAAAGATTTAAGTGTACGGAATTACGTGTACTCTTGTATTCTTGTTGTTTTCCTTTATAATAAAAACTGAAATATTCAATAGGTTATTGTTGTTTTTGTAACTAGTAGTATTTTATTATTGCTGTAATCTTTTTTTGCTATTTACTGTTGTTTTTTTAACTATAAAAAAAGACATCGACTTGTTAAAAGATCTCCCGTTCAATAAATTTAATCATGATTACATAAATTTGGCGATTGTAAAAAATTTTACTCTGTTTTATTTGTATTTACTTTTAAAATTCACGCTTTTTTCGTGTGGACCAACCACATAAATAAAACAGAAAAGATAATTAAGTAAAGAAACGTTACAGCACTACGTAAAAACCTAACTAGCCACAATGATACCGAATAATTTGATTGAAATTGTTCTTTGAATTAATTATGTGATTATGATTGATCATAACCTCTTATGTAAATAAGTTGGAAAATTCAATCCGTCTTTCCTAATTAGTGAAGATCTGAGATTTTGGTTAACATATCAATTATAACTAAGGACTCAAATGCGAGGATATTGACTCGGTTTTTAGTAGTAACTATTTATATATATGTTTAAAAACTGAAATATTCAATAGGTTAATGTTATTAATCACAATGACAAGAGGTAGACGACACCACGTGACAAACAGATTTTGATTGAATTCCAAAAAACCTGACTCAAGAGGAGAGCAAATAATTGTGATTGAAAACTCCGCTCTTCATCAGCATATTTATTTCTGAGTCTCTACTAATGGCTTCACTGCTTAATAACCAAAGTAAACAATCAAAAAAAACAACAATTATTCAACAATTTTGTTCGAATATAACTATTTATTTACGTTTTAACTCATTTTAATGTTTACAATAACTATTCAATGTGTTTTAGTGAAATGTTTATAACTGTATAATTAACTACTAACTTGAGTTATACGATTTGAGTTAACTAAATGTAGTAAGTATGACACAACTGAAGTAATTAAGCTTGAAAATACTTTAAAAAATGATATAAAATGTTTGCTATAGCTTGACCGATTTATTTAACAGTAGCTCATGAAACAATGCAACCTAGAACCAGTTTAAGCTGGTGTGAAACTAATGAATCTAGTGTAACAGGATGTATTACAGTTTGAAGTGGCGTCAGGTGATTAAATCTAACTTAATCTCCTTACCAAGCTATCAAAGCTACGCAAAGTGTACAGCTAATTGCCTTGATCCAAATACGAGAAATATTTATAGATGAGTATGTTATTTTAGTTGGAGTTTAATTTATTTAAATCAACGTTTCCAGGTTATAACGGTTATTTGAAGAAACAGCTGTTACTCCGTGGCTATTAGCCTAATGGCTGCTGCTGATTGGCCAGTTGAACTCAAGCACTTAGTACCGGTGTAGGATCTACTACTCGTATCTCTCAGATGAGATTAATTTAAGTCAATTTAAAGAGTAATTTAGTTTTTAACAGTAGACCTTCATACAAATATTAAATCGATCGTTCTAATTTGAAATGATCATTTTGTACATTCCTTATCGTTAGTGTACATGAAGCCTGCAGTATGATTCCGTCCTCAGGTGAAAGGCATCCTAAAAACCTTCATATTATCAGTGAAATAGGAAAAATATCTGCTAAAGTAATCAATTCAAGCCGATCAGGCACACAGAAACGTGTCAACCACTAAAATATAATTATAATCTAGTTCTTCCGGTTCACACTGCGTCAAAACTTTCCCTACCAAGTAATCAAAGCTACGAAAAGTGTACACGAGTTGCCATGGTCCAAATAATATTTATAGATATATACAGTATGCTATTTAAGTTAAGGAAACCACAGGTGGTAAAGTCAAACAAATACATAAATTAAATAGCCTATACAATAAATGCAAAACAAGCTCATAGACAGAGTATGGACCCAGGAAACTCATTCAGATTAAAGAAGATGTTTAAACAGCTGACGCCCTGGTATTTTAGGTAATTAGTTTCAATTAATTTCATTAATCCTGCCCTGATCCTGTTATTAAAAATGGAAACCAACAAAATTGCCGACATCAACATTTGATACGGGTGTTTATAAATGAACATCGGGGTTTAAACGCTTTATAATATTTCTTACTTATTATTATTAAATACATGTGATAAGATGTCTAGAGCTGACATTCACGCTTATAATACAAGACAAAATGATTTGTTTCAAAATAAATATCATATACTCCAAATTTTTCAAAATCTTCCTCGGTATAAGAATAAAGTAATTTAACAATCTTCCACAAAATTTTAAGCTTAAAACAGTACTTCAAGTGTTAAAAATGAATTAAAATGTTTTTAGTTAAACAAGCATATTATACCATGGACAAGTTCTTAAATTTTTATGACTTTGACTAATTTCCTCTACTACACTGGTAATAATTAGGCCCTTATTAGTCAAAAGTGGCTTTATCTAAGTATACTAGTTGTTTTATTGTGTTAATAATTTTGTTTTGTGATTGTTTGTCAACAAATATAACTTTTGTAACATGACAATGTTTCTGTTTTTTAACTAGTTGTTTGAGAAACCTATGTTGTCAAAGAGCCAGAGCTAAGCGGAATCACTAAAGTGAAACATTCAGTGAACTGAGGAGGATTATTCTCTCTGTTTTGACGTGTCAGTGAATTCACGTTCACTTTGAGTGGGCTTGGTTACAAATTCAACTTATTACTTTTGTTAACCTAACAAGCTCAACTGTATGGTGGATTTAGTGAACAAAGTGAATAAAGTGAGCATCACCATTTACATCATTTGAAGTAAAACATTGACTCCTCCCTTCCGTTATTTTGGAAAAAATAAAACTAATTAACAAAAGGAATTTAAATGTGGTATTAAAATAGTCATGGAAAGTAATTTAAAAAAGATGAAAGAGGCGAAAATTATTCAAATTCACGCTTGTTTTACCTGACTTATAGTGAAAATTCACTTGACTCGTAGTTTATTCGGATTAACACTGACAGTATGCGATTGGTCTAATGGTCCTGAGTGATGTACGATGAGCTATTATTTTGTGTTCTGAAGAGGCTGAGCAAGAAATAAGGACACATTTCATTAAAGTGACAAACGAGCAGCCATCCGTAACCCGACCCTTCACCCACAGTCTCTGTGTCTGTGTGTACGTGTCTGGTGTGTGTGTCCTTGTGTGTCTGTGGGCAAATCTACATCATTTACCAATAGTTAGTCATCGTGATGATGATAATGTGGAAATGTAAGGATAAGAATTATTTAGGTGTACATAAAGGACGAGATAAGATTTAATAATAATAAAGGAAGAGATAGAAGAGAAAGTCGTCAACTCCGTACTGTTAATTATTACGTTTTCCTTTGAGCATATCTTGAAAACAAAGCTTAATCTTTTGAAGCAAAGTTTACAAAAAATGCTAGCTTGTGTACTAAATTTATATATAGTTTCTGTATTCCTTGGTACCAAATCTTAAAATTATCGAGTTTACTTGAATATTTACCATTGAAACGTTAGATAATGTGTTTGAGTACTAAAATGAAACATTTTTTTAACTAGAAGATTTTACTCAAGTCTTTGGTATTTCATGTAAAAAATATTATTTAACGTCAATATGAAATGAAATACATTTTATCACATTGTTTTATGTTAAAGTGTTTAAAATTAGTACACGTGGTTTTAATTTTTCACGATTCAAAAGTTTCAATCGATAACCTACGTTGCAAAGCTGTACATTAAAAACTAGAAACAGAACCCTCTGACAGAAAAATTCACATGAAAACATATAAATCATTGTTACCAATTTATTACGTCGTTCTTTAAATCCCAAAAACATAGGTGAACCTGGGTTAATATGAACAAAAAACTTAAACTTTTCTGTATTAACTTAACAAATATAGATAACAAAAATAAAAGTAAAAATACTGGTAGATTCAGGTTTTATAGCTGAATTCAGCCATGCAATCCCCAAAACTATAGGTTCCTATTTATTCTTTAAAAATAAATCATTAGTTCAAATTAGCCCCGACAAAAGGCTAATTATGAATTCATATGGGCTAGTGCAACACTGTCTGTTCCAGACACCAGTACAGAAATGTGGGAGGCTATTATGAATAAGTCGCATGCCCTTAGCTAATAAAGGTTGCTTCACTGAATTATCTCAATGATTTTTTGAACTTACTGGAAAGTTTATTTAAATGACCGCTGGCTAATTCTAGTGACCATTAATTTTAGATTGACAGAGACTTGATATCTTGTCCCGATTGTCATCGGTCGGTCGCTTGTCCATTACCTGACCATGGAAAATTCCTTCATAAAAGACGATGACATAATCATTTATCTTGGAAGTTTGATCTTCTAGATCTGAAACATTCTGCACAATCTTGCTCATCTCCATATAAACTGGTTCTTTCTACCCTCTGACGGACACCTGATTCTCCATCCCATCAACAGCTTCTTGAAACCTTTTCATTTTAGGATCAGTATTTTTCATCAGAGTAGGGTTTTTTACTAATATATGCAGTAGTAATTGGAAATTGATCAGAAAGTAACAAATGAAGCGAGAGAACTATACTTGTAATTTTCATCCATAGATTGGATATAATTATATGTTCATAATAGCCCCAAGTCACTGTTCATATTAGCCCCAGACCGCTGTTCCATTAGCCCCTCGATTTTATTAGCTTAGAACTTTGGTCTTATAAGCATTTAGTATTCATAGAAACATTAAATTAATCACGTAATTTACCTTAACAAAATCATAACTTATAATTATTGTTTCTACCTTGAATATCAAAGGAAAGGGCAATAAAAGTTTTAACTCTCCAAAAAAGGTTTTTCAGGAAAAACGTTTTATGTATCATTTCCTTTAATTTAAAAAGAAATACCAATTATAGCCATGGGAAATGTACTAAACTACATACCTTTATAATTTTTGGTTTGAACAAATTAATTAGTAGTATATTTAAGCACTGTTCTAATATTATATTTACCTTGTTCATATTAGCCCCGGTTGACCCTATCCAACTGGGTTATAGTTATCACATTCTAAAGAATAATAATTCAGACAAAGCCAGGCGTAGTTGACAGATAGTTCGGTTAACGAGAAGAAGTTATACTTTGTTCCATTATAGACTTCCTGTGAAACAGTAATGTTTGTCTGTCCTGCTGTAATATCTAACACTAATCAACTCTAAGCTCTGATTTGAAACTAACCCGATAAACTTCAACGCTCTAGACTAAAGCTAAAAGTTAAACATTCTTGCAAGTTTAAAAAATTGAGACTGTCTACCACAGATATCTATATTTGATTTCAAATACTGTTTACAATCTACGTGTTTATTAGAAAATTTTTGAAAGGAACGTCTTCACCTCACAATTCAACTTCATATGGCCATCACCGCCTTTGAGACTCCCGCAAGAGCCAAGAGTCCTGACCTCCGCCCCAAAGCGAGCTCGCTCTCAATGAACTTGACTATCAGGAGCATCATTCTAGAATCTGCAAGCAGAATTGGGCATTTTACACTAGTTAAGTTTTATGTAGCCTTAGTTGAGTCCTTTGAATAGCATGCAGTGTTTGTGTTGTTTCCAACTGAAAGTTTGGACAAAAGTTATAACCGTTCTTACGCTTTAGTTCATTTTTGATAAGAGGTACCCAAAGAAACCTTTCATCAACCCTAAGCTTACTGCTTGTTTTACGTACACTTAAATATGCTATAGGTAGTCAAATCAACGTTATTAAATTATTTTCGCAGGAAGTGGTGTTTGATACTAAAACCGGGATTAGGATACATTTTTCATCGTTTGTTTTAATTCGTAGAACATAAACATTTTGAATACAAAATAAAATAATTAATGTTTTAATGTAAAACTCATTCCAGTTCCCAACCTCAGACTCGAGGTTGAGACACTGATCAAGATTGCAGAAGAGTTGCTAAAGGGGTAATGAACACAGAGTGGACCAGCCTTTTTAAGTTTCAAATTTAGAACTGCTAGTGAATCCATGAACAACTAATTTCCAATCATGGGTTGAAACTGAATGTGAACAACTTCGCTGAAGAACAATTATGTCGTACGATGTAAAAACGTTATACAGAACTCTAAACTACAAAATAAATTCAAAGCATTTAAACGAAAAACGGTGATTATATTTACGATGTTAGTGTTATGTTTGAATAATGTTATAATATATCAATAATTCATACTCAATGAATATACCTCAGTTTGAACTATAATCTAGTTCTTCCGGTTCTAACGTCAAACCATAGTGGGTTGAGATATTTCGGCCTCACTGTGAGTACCATCTTCAGTCACTGATTGGCTAAAACTGAAAGGTTATAGAATGATGTGCTTGGTTAATGTATTTCAACTTTTGTTATTTTTTCAGCCAACCAGGGACTGAAGATGGTATGGCAGAAATATCAACACCAACCCTGATTTGAACGCAATGGTTTTCCTAGGTATAGTTTATTTTCAAGTGAAAGCCACAAAGTTGAAGTTTACCACAGTTTGACTGTTAATCCTGGTTTTGATTTTCATACGGCGTTCAGTTGTCGCCATCTATAATTACCGTATACAACCACTGTGAAATACAATTAATTCACTGAGAAAACTGACTTTATTTGATGAACTTTGTAAACAAAACATTACTTTCATCAGTAAACACAATTCTAATTCAAACAATTGAAAACATATGGTTTAAAACATTTCAATATTTCCATCTGTAGATATGTTATTAAAAGTAACAACAACAAAAATATTAAAAATACTTCATACTATAACAAGTTTCTTCATTCTCCCCATCTCAAACGCAGGGCGTTTGACATTTTTCTTTTCAAGGTACTTCATTCATCTTGTTGATCCTTTCCAGTCGATGGTTTCTATGAGACATAGTTTTGAATAGGTCGTAATAGTGTCCCTTTGATGTTTTCAATTTGACTAGTCGAACCACCATATCTCTTCCAGGTATCAGCTCTTCTATTACTGCAAGTGGCCATTCTAATTTGGTTCGGTTATCGCTG